>VZRN01002384.1:1014079-1106548 GCA_013397935.1 Dasyornis broadbenti | reverse complement strand
TCTCTCCACTGCCTAACTGACAGGGGAGAGCGAGTGAGTAGATGTTGTGGGTGCCTGGCATTTGGCCAGGGTCAAACCACGACAGTTGAACAAAACCAAGAATGGTGTCATAAGGTCTTCTGCTCATTTGTCTGGCTTTTATGTCTCTTACAAAAGGACACTTTAAAATTAGTGGGTTTTTTTTAAGGTTGGCAAGGCAGAACCCAGCTCTAAATGCTAGGCCTTGAGGAACAGTCTGTTATGGTGTTGAATTTAAGGAAAATAAGACATAGTACATTAAATATTTTGCTTTTGTTCTCTTCATCTATTTCTCTTTCACGTCTCAGGTATCTGTCTGAATTTACACTTCCTTACAGTGAAGAGAAGAACTCATCTTCAACTATGTGAAGAGTCCCTTTTCAAACTTTAGTGCAAGTAGAACTGAGTTCATGTGAATGATTTGCTGCATTCATGGCAAAGATGTGCTCTTGTTTCATTTTGCCTCGTATGTCTCTCATTTGGAAGAAACAGCTTAAGCAATCAGTGTGTACAGGCCTTGAAGAACTATTAAGTTCATCCTTCAGATATGCAGTTGTTAGAATTTATGGATTATTTTCTAGCTGCACACATGTGACTGCACTGTTTGTGATAGAGAAATAAACTGCATAGGCTAACAATTTATGTGTTTTTTAAAATACCTAATGATGGACCTTCCTGTTTATAAACAGTTCTTCTTTAAGTCAGTTGTGTATAGGAACACTGTGGCTATGAGTAGCATTCAAAGTACATGTGCACAGGCAGTCACTTTTGCTGCCTCCTAAAAATTTGTCCTTTCTGGAACCCCTTGTTTTTCTAGTATGTCCTCTGCACTTAGGTGTCATTGCTTTTATCAATCTGTAATATCCTTGTCTGATGGTTTATTAGGCATCTGTATCAGAGGTCAAAACTGATAAATAATTTGTACCCTTAAGTTAATAAACTTGATAGGAAAGAGGTAAAGAGCAAGATCAGTGTATCTTGCCTCTTTGGATGCCACTACATCTTTTTGGGCCTGGCCAATGGGTTCCACTTGAGTGTTCTAGACATACTACCTGCAGATCATGTCTGGAAAGCTACATAAACTTGTACAGTTCTGCTTGTGCAAGTGGCCTATTCTTGCTAATCACAACAAATACCTTTAGAAGTAAATGAAAGCAGAGAGTGCCACTCTCAGTAAATTAGATGAGCTGTCACCAAAGGTTATGGAGGAAGTCACCAAAATGTTTGTTCCCATCCATGGGAATTGCAGGTTGAGTTGCATCCCATCACAGCAAAGTTTTCACAGCACGAGGTGAACATATGTATGGCATATCCTGGGGTATGACATGAGTGCATATGGCATGTTTTGGGGTATGAAGGGCCTGCTAGGGCAGTGCTGGGGCAGGGTGTAGGGTGAAGGAAGCTGGACATGGTGCAGTCTTTCTAAGCTGCCTGTTAGGAACAGCATGTGCTGTTCTCCGGAGTGTGCCTTGGCATTGGCTTAGGAAGTATTAGATACAATGGGCCAAAATGATGCCAAGGAACATGCTTAGTCTTGGCTAGTATGGATGAGCAGGGGTATAGTGCTAACATGCATTCTTTGGCCTTTATCACTTACCAAGGTAAAGGAACATGAGTCTTGTTTGCCTTGCTGGTTCTAGCAGCAGTACTCACTAACCAGCCTGCTTATGGCCTCCTGGAAATCCTTAAGCACAGGAAGCAGACTGCTTATGTTGATTCTGGGAACTAAAGCACATGAACTCAAAGTAGCGCTTTCAAAGGTTCAAAACAAGAAGACTGTGGTTCTTCACGCAGGTCATAGTTATGCTGTAAAAGTCCTTGACACAGGATACTGGGGAGGCTAAAATTTCACAGAAGTTTAGGGCCACATGAACTCATAGAAGAAAAAGCTGCAATGTTTACTGGCTTGGTGGAAGCTACATGTGCCACAGAGAGTACCTTAAACACCATTGTTGGAGTTCAGGAGAATGTCCAGGAAAATTATCACTCTGTATTTGCCACATTTATGTGCTGTGTCCTGTGTATCTTCTCTGGCTCCTGTGAGAGACAGAATACTGAGCTGGAGTTGTCTGGTCCAGCTGCAGTGCTCTCCCATAGTTATTTCCAGTCTCATCGCCGTCAGTGTGCATGCATCCAGTGAACTCAAGACATACAGAGTCTGCTACTCAAGTGCTCATTTTTTTTCCTTTGCTTTTCGTGGGGATTTAGTCCAGACAGGATCAAGTCATATGTATTTTATCAGCACCTACAGACCTATGGCCTTTTGTCATCATAAGCTTCCCGTTTAGCTTAGTGGTCTCTTCTTTAACTTTTCTGTCATTCTTCTACTCAGCCAGAGCAGACTATTTCTTCTAGGAGGGAGAAATTTGGCTTTTTAGGCCATTGGTGCTGCTAGTAAATTATCTTGCCCCCAGAAAAAGCTGCTGTAATTCTTTAACACCGCCAGGCAATAAACCCTTCCTTTCTCTTGTAACTTTTCCTGTCAGCACTTTGTTTATCTATTCCAGAAAGTCTGCCTTTCTAATGCTTTCTTGGTAGCTGGTGGACGAAGTCTTGGGCCTATTTGCATTCTGCATCAGTGTGCAGTGTCTGAGCAGCAGCATGAAGTGTCTGCACTTAGCGTGTCAGATATGTCACGGCTTTTCAATTTCAGCTCTGCTACCACATTTTACCTGCAAATCCTTCAACTGGCCCATATTCTAGAAAATAGAGCTGTAATTTACTATGACATGATTTCCCCTATTGAAAATGAGTACATCTGTTCACTGAGCTATGGGTTCCTCAGCACCCTCCAGTAGCAGCATAATTAGAGTTTTGATTGCAACCTGCTAATGATTCCTCCCCCAAATATCTCCCAATCTAATTTTAAATGCGACATAACAAATGGTGCTAATAAACAATGAAGAGAGAACATGATAAGGGTAAATGAGTTACAGCAGTATCACAGAGGAAAATTTATTTAAGCATTGATACAAGTGTGAACTCACAAGCTCTATAGGCACTAGATATTTAAGACTGTGTAAGATGACAATGACATACATAGATGTGAAACACATTCAGGATCATATCACTGGGTCTATCTTGCATGCTGTACTTTATCTAAATTTGTTAATGCTAGATATACAAATAGAAAATTTGCTTCTGTTTTTAATAGAAATTTTCATTTATTTTTAATAGACATCTAAAGTCTTTATCTTATTCTAGGAGGTATACTGTTATTTCAGGAGAGTGGTTTTTATCAAATTGGTGATTTTCAAAACAATTCTGAGACCTTCCACTGACTTCGGAAGGCAGCTGATCAGCTTTACTGATTATGTGATGTCCATCCTGTATCTGTAGTCAAAGAACCCTTGAGAAAAGTCAGATATGTAAATTTAAAAAATTATACCATTAAAGTTTCTAGTACTATCAAAAGCTTTAATCATTAAATCATTATAGAAATGGGAGGGATTTTTATGACAGTGAAGGAAATAGTTATTTTGTGGTGGATTTCCACAAGTCCAGGATTTTATCTATAATGCACAAAGGAACTTTGTTTTACTAGATTTAAAATCTTACTAACTTCGCAATATGTTTAGTAATATAGTGGAATATTCATTCTTGGGCAATCCAGCTGTTCTGCTAAATGTTACAGAAGCACCCTCAGGTAAAGTGTCATTGCTTTCTTCTCCCTTTTGTTTTTGCAACTTGTGTTTGTCATTGAACGCCATATGGTGCATGTTCTTGACATCATTCATCAATGTAGCATCATGCATTCTGCTCCCCGGTTGTACATGCTGGTGTCAGTCATCCTGACTTCAGAATTAAGGGATTGACCAAAGGCTTTTTTGTTTCTAACAAACACTGTCGATTAATTATGTATGTAAACTTAATTATTTCCCATTAAATTTATTAAAAAGGTAAAAATAAAGCTATTTTTATCTTATACATCAAAGAGTAAGAAGATTGCCTGAAAAGATCAGAATCATTCTTCCCATGCAGCAACTGCTAAATAGGTAGGTGGTTAAGAACAGGACTTTTTCTTCATCTTGCAATATCAGATATTGATCAGAGATTGAAATAAGATTTTATCTGTTGATCTACCATCTTTCTAATTTGGAATTATGGTTTTTTTATGGCTTATGTTTTTTAAGACTTGGAATTATTTTGTAGGTAACTAAGAAACACACAAGCATGCTAGAATAAGTTATTCTACAGTTCAGTCATCTTTATTAGAAGTGCCAAGTAGGAGGTCAGATGGAATTAGCAAAATTTACACTTTGTCAGCATTGTAAAAGTTACAAGTTTCTATAGAAGTATTTTGTAGGTATTGAGCCTTGAAGAAAGTCAACAGTGTAGATCTTTCTCTGGTTTTTATGATGATGTTTTGTTATGTGGCTGTCTTCAGATCCTGCTTAGAATCACTACTATTTATTTCTATTATACAGTGGTTCATTTGGATGGAGATTCATTTGGAGCAGGAGTTTCTATAGCATAGTGATTATCACATTTGCCTATTGTGAAAGGTCCCTGGTTTGAAACATGGTGGAAACACTGTGTTTTGCAGGAGCAAAGTGCTTCTGACTATAAGAGGAGATCACGTTCATGACCACCTGAGGATTTTTCCTGAGTCTGTAGGACCTGATGAGATGCATCCCAGAGTCCTGAGGGAATTGGCTGACGTAGTTGCCAAGCCACTCTCCATCATATTTGAAAAATCACGGCAGTCAGATGAACTTCCTGGTGCCTGGGAAACGGGAAACATGTTACCCATCTTTAAAAAGGTTAGAAAGGAGGACGCTATGAACTACCGACCTGTCAGCCTCCCCTCTGTGCTTGGGATGGCCATGGAACAGATCCTCCTGCAAGCTGTGCTAAGGCACATGGAGAGCAGGGAGGTGATTTGAGACAGCCAGCAGGGCTTCAGCAAGGGCAAGTTCTCCTTAACCAACCTAGTGGCCTTCTCCAATGCAATGACTACATCAGTCAAGGGACAAGGGAAGAGCTATGGACATAATCTATCTGAACTTCTGTTAAACTTTTGACTTGGTCCCCCACGACATCCTTCTCTCTAAATTGGAGAGAGATGGATTTGGTGGCGGACTGTTTAGTGGATAAGGAATTGCTTGAAAGGTCACATCCAGAGGGTAGAGGTCAGTGGCTCAGAGTCCTGATGGATGTCAAGTGCTGTCCCTCAGGGGTCTGTACTGGGACCAATGTTATTTAATGTCTTCATTAACGACATAGAATTACAGAATCGTAGAATCATCAAGAGACCTACAAGATCATGCAGTCTACCCAGCACTATCACTGTAACCCCTAAGCCAAGTCATCCAATGCCAGATCCAAATGCCTCTCAACACATCCAGGGATGGTGACTCCACCACCTCCTTGGGCAAACTATTCCAATGCCTGACCACCCTAACAGTAAAAGGTTTTTTTTCTAATATCTAATCTGAATGTCCCTTGTCTCAGTTTAAGGCCATTTCCTCTGGTCCTCTCACTGCAGGTGTGGTACAAGAGACTGGCCCCCACCTCACTACAACCTCCTTTCAGGAAGTTGTAGAGAGTAATGAGGTCCCTCCTGAGCCTTCTCTTCTCCAGTCTAAACAAACCCAGCTCCCTCATCTGGGGATTCTTTGTTGTATTAAAAGCAAAGGCAAAGATGCAATCTAATTCAAATCTATGTAAATTCCAGTGTTCCCACTGATTTGAATGGAGGATGTTTCAAGCAGTCTTCATGTCACTGTAAGTTGAGTAAAATTCCCACAAGTTTTGCAGAGAACAGGAGATGGCTTTGAAAAATTTGGCTTATACAAGATAGCAAAAGCAATATACAGAAATACAGGTGGGAGATTTTTTCTCCCATTTCTTCAAATAGTTTCCATCCCTGTTCTCTTCCCCTGTATGCCAGGATAGAATATTGTCTTGTAACTAACTCTAACACTTTGTGCTGGTAGTGGTAGTGTGATGTGCAGAGGAAGGTTTTTAGCCCCTTGCTGCTTCCCCAGTCTAGCAAGTTTCCATAATTACTCTTGGAATCCTAAATCCCAAACTCCTTTGCATGTGAGCTTGGGAATCACATTGATTTTGGTGTCTGGGAAACCTTGGTACAGCAAGAAACTAAGCCGAATTTTAGGCCAAATTAAATACTAGTTTATAATGTAATTTTGAAAATCTGCTGATATATGCAGTCTCGGGGCAAATTAAAACCTCAGCAGGAGTAATACCATGCTGTGCAAAAAGATTGCAATTGATGCTTCTAT
The DNA here is from genome assembly GCA_013397935.1 of Dasyornis broadbenti. Taxonomy (NCBI): domain Eukaryota; kingdom Metazoa; phylum Chordata; class Aves; order Passeriformes; family Dasyornithidae; genus Dasyornis; species Dasyornis broadbenti. Next base: position 1,100,285 of record VZRN01002384.1, on the reverse strand, counting down.
TTTTTACTGTAATTGTCTGAGACCCTCAGGAGAATACATACCCGACTCCAAAGGAAAGTGCATTTGTAAGCTCTATAAACTGGTGTTTTGAACAGTACAGGGATGTGAAAAAGAAAAATGACACTTCGTGAGGTTCTGGATGAGAAAAACAAATTAGATCCTTCTGCTATAGCTGCTGCTACTGGTATACTCACAGGTTTGTTTTTGTTTAAAAAATAATCTAAAGTGCTTTTTTATTGTAAAAATAAATTATTGCTCGTAAAAAGTATTCAGGAGGTAGATGTTTTGTTATCATGGCTGACACAAGAATAATGTGCAGCACGAGGAGCTTCCTACTGTGGCAGAATTCAAATGTTAACAAAAATTTAAGTACTTGTCTACAGTACAGAACAGGAGATTTTATTGCACTGCCCTGAATCATCAGGTCATTTCCCCATAGGTAAAGTGATACAAATCTGACTGCAGCTGTGTGTGTTCCTCTGGTCCTGACTTTGCCTCCTGCAAGCATTGCCCCACCTCCCAAGCCAAACAGAATCGATCCTCTCTACAATCAGAGAAGGCAGCACGTCGTGGGCCCTTTGAGGGATTAAAATAATCCCGTTAAGATATGAATTCTAGGGTGGTGAATACTGACCATGTTTTAAAGGATCCAATGACACATCATATTCCCTAGAGCTGCCAGTCCTTCCAAAGTGAGAAAGGTAGGAGTCAACCAGCTGCTGACAGAATGCAGAGGCAGAACTAGGCTCCATTGCCTGCTGATTCCATGTATCTGGGGAGCCAGCAGGTCCCTTCTTTAAATCTTAGTGATGGAAATACAATGTGCAGTGCTTATTAAAAATATAACTGTCCTATATATAATAAATGCTCTACTACTGGTGCTAAGAAAGAAAAAGGCTTTTTCAGGATGTTTTTTTTCTTCACTTGAAATCAAATTGTAAGTTTTTGTCAGCTCCTACAGGAGATCTTTAACTTTGTGCTCCACCACTTAGAGACTTGCTCTTGCTGCCACTGGTTAATGGTAAACAACTATCTATATTCCTTATCCAAGCTACTTATATGACTTTTTCACCCTCCAAACCATCTCATCAATCATACCATTAAATGAACATTATAAAAATAAATGTAAGAAACTGTCCTGTAAACTCTCTACAGTTAACAGTAAAATCTGGATTACCTCAGGAATTTGTATGACTATTTTATTAAAAAAAAATCACTGCTCATTAAAAAATATTTAGTAGAAACACAGTTTCCTATTTTTGTATCATCATAGAAGTGTGGCTAGTTTCTAACCCCCATCAAAGAAGTGTGATTCATCAATAAATGAAGCAGAATCATATCTTCTTTTTGTACTGCTACTCTTTAACTATTGTATCATTGCCTTTAACTATTGCCTTCAACTAAAGCAGCTGTAATAGCAAAGTCACTTAGAGTCTCTGATGCTTCAGTACATTTATCATTAAAAATATATAGTAGATAAATGTCATTCCAAGTATATTGCTTAATGTCTGTTGAAATGCACATTTTTTTCCCCCTTATTTTTTAACTCTATCACAGTGACATCTAGTAATTCAGGCATAATTATCTATGTGCTTGGTCACTTGAGAAAGGAAATTGAGCCATATGGTTTGTACACATCTTGTTTAGCTGCCTGTTTTCATTAGCCATTTGTCAAGTGCTTGAAATTCTGAGATCCATCTTATGACAAGATGTTACAATTCCTAAAAGCACCTGATGCTTGAAGTTCTCAGCATACTTTGGAAATGACCCTTAAGTGTTCAAAGCCATATGGATATATCTGTGAATTTTATTCCAGCTCATTCTTTTTTTAGTTTTGTCAGAGAGAAATGGCAAAGGAACCACTTCCTTTGGGCACTGAGCATGTTTGTTTAGCCCATAATAGTCAAACTCTTATAAAAAGACCCAACAATGGGTATCCCCCCACTTCTCAAGCAGTCTTTCCCATTTGGTCCTGCCAGCCAGGGAGGCCAAAATTAGGATCTCGAGTCACAAACCAAAGCTGTTTGTCCTTTGGTGGAGCTGTTGGATAAAGAACATGCTAAAACTGGGGGCCACTGAAAGTATTTGATGATTTTTCCTTGATTTTTTAGTGGTTTTATTCCTCTCTGAAAACGCAAGAAAAGTCAGAGCAGCACAACATTTCTGAAAAGGAACATCCACTAAATAATGTTCTCAGCTGGAAATCACCAAGCATGTATTTTCAATTGCTTAGTGATTATTCTTTTCAACCATAGAAGTTTCGTGGGTTGATCCAAACTACTTTTCTAGCTCTGCATTTCACAAGAGAGAATTGATTTTCCTTGTTTGTTTGTAACTTGATTCAGGTTTCTGTTTAGGTCAGCAAACTGCAAAAAACCCAGTGATTTGCATAGCTGTGTGACCTTCTGTTAGAAAAAAAATATCAAACATCTACAAGAGAACTGTATCTGCATCACGAAGCTGGACTAGGACTGCCCCTACCACTGCCTGCCAGGGTGCAGTCTGTGATGTTTTGGAGTCTGTATGGATTCATGGACCTGTGAGTCAGGGTGCCAGGGCCTGTGCCTGGCGCACAGCAAGCCTGGTGTTCCTGCAAGGAGCTGGGGCTTGCATAGATCCAGTAATACAGACACTGAGTATGTGCCCTATATGTACTGCTGCTTTAAAAGCTACAGTCTGGGAATACTGGTTGGAAAAAACAGCTAGAGCAATATACCTTGCTACGCTGTTGACATAATTTCCTTTACAAGAGTCTGATTTTAATAATTCTAATTTAAACCCATTATCTTATTGAATTTTTTTCTACGATGCACTGTAGATACAGGTTCATTTGGGTTTTTTTACAGACCCACGTCTCTCCCTACTACTCCGTGCTTTCCTGCCCCCAGCTCTGGGCGCTGTCGTGTGAGTGGGCTGCAGCCCACAAGGTGGCAGAGCTCGCCTTGGAGAGCAGCCTTCAGCTAAAAAACGTTTTTTCTTTTTTTTGTAGCAAAGCTCCCTCCCCCGCTTTCTTCCGCTTACTCATTAATTGCAAATGTAGCTTCCTTTTCGCACATAAATCATAATTTCCTTAGACAAATAAAGGAAAATATTCAGCCGAATGTAGACATGGAGATCAGTTTTTGTACTGCTTTTGAATCAAAGGTTCTTCTGTCAACCAATACAGGAATTTTTGTCTAACTTCATTTATGTCAAGAGTTTCAGACTAGTTGAACAAGTTGTAATTTGTTTAACCTCATTAGAATTTAACTCAGTTTCAGTGTTTGTCTCAAAACTTGGTAATGGCAAAACCAAATGAAAAATGTGTTCAATCCTTCAGCTTCTAGAATAGCAAATAAAGCTTAAAAAAAAAAAAAAGGCTTTGAAAATCATTCCCCTTCAAAAAATGTCTGTCACTGTATAGAAAATATTAATTTTTCATCTGATTATCGCAGATATTTGACATGAGCCTGCTCAATATAACTTGACCAGTAAAGAAGTTCCAGCATGTGACTCTGTTAGATTTTGTTCCTTTTTTCAACTTCTAGACATGAAGGGAGAGCAGATATGATTAACGTAATTCTAAATTAGAGTCAGCGATGTTATTGTAGGAGTTAGTAGCAGTGCAATATTCATACTACGTGTGCTGATCCCTATAAGAAAGCTGAACATGCGAGTTATTTAAAGAGATTAAATGATGCAGAATAAAGCTTCCAAAAGCTGTAATTGAAAGTGACAGAAACATTAGCTTTGAAACAAGTAACATTTAATCACACAGATTATACAGAAACATAATTTTTGTATGTTGTTTTCTTCAATAGAATTTAATTTTAATCTGTTGAGACAGCTCCTCATTTTCAGCTGCCTGCTGCCAGAAGCCTGTCGAGTATGGAAATGTACAGTTACTGTGAGGAGTGGGACCTGTTCTCTCCAATACTGGCCTCAGTTTATGCATGCCTAAAATTTCAGGTGCTCCTACCTGCACCTGCAGTTTGCATCTCTGCTTGCCTTTGTATGTACCATTTGAAAGGTTGAACTTCTGAACTTCTGGACAAGCAGTTCAGTCTCAGTGAAAGCACCATATTTGTGCAGTCATAAGTAGAACATTATTAAAGGGCAAAGGCATGAAGGAAAAAAACCTTTACATGAGCACACAGAGTCCAGGAGAAGGTTTCAAACCTTCTTGTAAATAACATTTGATTGTATCTTGCAAGTATACAGGAAGACCACAGTAGCTGAAAGCAGAAAAAGATTTTTATGTGATTTGGTTGGTCAGGACTCAGACAGAATCTCAATATAATACTGGAATAATAACAGCTCCTCTGATGTTGTAGAACATGTACGTTTACCAGTGCCCCCACCTTGACCGATATGAAACCAAGCTTTGTATTTGCAGAACATGTGAGCCGGAGCAAATGTGACCTTCAGGAAGACCGATATGAAGTGCCTTTGCCTCCTGGGGATTCAGAAGGGCGACAGACAGGAGAAACTCACGTTGACACTAACCTGCCATTTATAGCAGCCAAGAAATACATGTGAAAGCATGTCAAAAACTCTAAGCACTTTGGATGGTTACCATCAAATTTTTTGAGTTTATTTGCTCTTGTTATAAAACTTGTTTGAAAGGGAAGCCAGCTGTCTAAAAAAAGGGTTTTAATGACAGGGTTGTAGGAAGGTTTATTTTATTTTTCTCTAATAATGTGTTTCTTAGCTAATATGGAACTTTGGAAAAACAGGATTCACCTGTGTTTCCCTCTCACCTCCTTACAAAGTCTGAATTATTTAGAGATGCCTTTTATTTTATGAAAGGTCATATCAACAGTTCAGTATAGCCAGATTTTCAGAAAACAAGTATTTTGTATATAGAGCAGTTCCTTTTGGCTTATGGTGAGAATATTAAAACAGAAGCAGTTTCAGTTTGAAATGCAATCAGGGACAGATCCTGACCTCTTGAATTTGGAAGAGACTGGGGCATTATTGGTATGTCCCAAGCAGCAATCCTGGCTGTCCTCCAGCCCTTGGGGCACTGCAGCAGCCACTTCTGTCCTGTGACATCTTAGAGCTTGCCAAGGACCTATGTGAACCCATTCAAAACCCTAGCAGAGCTCATATCCCCCCTCCTTGTCATGGACAGGGAGAACCTGAGCATGGGATCAGGACACAGGAGCCCTAGTTCTTGGATCACCATGCCTGGAAATGTTCGGTACTGCAGTTCCCACTATGAATGACATCGCCTTAATGGGTAAGCTAAAGGGGGATGGAGGAGAAGACACTTCCACCCTCGCCATGACAGCCAGGGTCCTGCTCATCTGAAATGTAAAACCTGGAGACCCAACACGACCTAGAATGCAGGTGGTGAGGGAAAAGCCTGGGATTTTGCGTTTTTTCACTGCTCAGACACTTCCTATTGACTGCCCTTCTGATGAGACTATCAGTGCATGGTGCAGGGTTGGGACTGCTGTGATCTCCCCTCCTGCCCCACAGGTCAGGCTGGGATTTGTTCTGCTCCCATGGCACAGGTCTGGCACTGATGACTGAGCACCAGGGTGGGTAAAGTTTTGATAAAGGAGCCAAAAGTTAGAATAAACGATTTATCTATATCCAAAGTAAATGATGCTATCTTCAGGGCAGGGACTGTCTTACAACGTTTGTTTGCAAATGTTTGAGCCTTTCACCCTTTGTCGGTAATAAATGATAACGTAGCAAGGAAGGAAAGTGGACTTCAGAAAAGACTGCCGGCTTAAAAAGAGAAGCCAGAGAGATTAAACCTACAGGCGTAGCTTTAATGGTGATACTGTCACTGAGAGAGACACAAGCTGCTGCCAAAGAAGGATTATTGTAACACTCTGTTTATTACAGTGTTCAGTACAGGACATGTAGTCACCCTAGCACGGAGTAACACTTGCTATATTGTGCTCAGAAATGAGTAATGAATATCATGTGAGTACAGAACGTGTCAGATCTTTCCAAAACTGTCTGGGCAGGCAAGGGGGTTGGCTGCCTCGTTCAGCGGGGCACTTACACTACTTTGTGCTACTTTGGTGGCACAGAGCTATCAGGTTTTCATGACTGGCTGCTTAGGGATGCTGCTTGTGTGAGGACAAATGCCACTGATGGTCAGAAAATCCAGCATGATTTGGTCCCAGTGTCCCAGTGCCCCAGTGTCACAGTGTCACACACAGTTTTGGTTGTCTCCAAGTGAACAATCTGCAGGGGTTTTGACAAGCTACTGTTGCCCCTTGTGCATCACATTTTTAATTGAGGGTTGTTGGCTGCAGCTGTGATCAAAAAGTCCTAATTTCTGATTTCTCCACAGCTATTGATGCACCAATAGAGGGATTTTGCCAGATTACATAACACTCATTATAATCCAGAAGCAAAATCATTCCTACGTGGTACTCTCTGCTTCCCTTGTTGATGTGAATCTCTCTGGACATGACTGGGTCATCAAACAGAAGCCACTGTGCAAAGAATGGAGAACAGGAGTTTACTGTCTCATAGACTGATGGGTCTCAGGTCTGTGCCTTCCTCCTGTCTGCTGGTGGCACCATTGTGAGGAAATCAGCAAACTTGGAGCATCTCTGAATGCTGGCTGACTGCCACTTCATTCATTAATCAGAGTGCTGAAGACCTGTTGGGATCTGGAGGGATAAATCTAAATTGGTTTCATACTGCTGGGATAAATCTAAATTTGTTTCATACTGGTGCCTCTTACAAGGCCTGACATAACTAAAGTCTGTGATTTTGGTGTTGCAAAAACCTCTTGCAAGGTGAGCTCGTGAAACTGACCAATTACACGCATCTCCCAAAGTTACTTTTAGGGCGTGATGTAAAGACAAGAAGTATCTGCAGATTTTGAGGAAAAGAAGTGAATTTGGGGGATAAAGGAAATTGGTGATATTTTATTTATCTGTCTGTGTGGTGTGAACAACCATTATGTCCAACTTCGGATAAACATCTACTAAAGCTTCTGAACAACAAACTAGACAAGGGGGAGCCATCATAAAAAAAAAAAATAGAGTGTATTTCTATAAAGAGTCTTATTTATCTGAGGTGATAAAAGAAAAGCTGAGTAGAAAAGCTTAATACTTTCCTATATCAGGTTTATACCAGAGTAGCTGCCCATAAATTCAATGGAATTTCACCAGCATTAACACTAGACGAACACAATGGAAAAGAAAGACTTTCTGAATTCAAAGAGAAAACAAGACCAAGGATTAGTTTGCTTATTTTGATAATAAAATAAATGCTATGAGAACATGGAACATATGATTAGGTTAGAAAAATCAGCGAGGCTATTTATGCAGAAATGTCATTGATGATAAATTTGCTGCTCAGTAAATTTTTCAAAGGCTAAGAGAGTGATAATTTCTCCTGCTAGTTCTTCACGTTAACAGTGTGCTATAGAATCTGATATAAATGTTATCCATACAATAAAGGAAGAACAAATACTTGGCTATAAAAGGACACCCGCTTTTCTGAAGTAGTATACTTCTACTGAGTTGTATCTGCCTTTTAGTTTTCAATCTTTTTTGCTTCATGTTTTAAAATATTGACAAACTTTCCATTCCACATAAACATCTAAACTTCCTTAGTAGAAAAAATGCCCTATACAAAAATTAATCCTTTCCTTTTTTTTTCTGTAAAATCACTTCATAAACACTTTCAAAAGCTGCCAATCTAGCAATTTCCCCAGATGCCTTGTTATATCCTAGTAATTAAATTGTAGTCTCTGAGCTGTCTTTTTCATAGCTAAGTTTACAGGAAATGCATCTTCATCCTTGTGTAACAGAGTATAAAAATGTTCTGTGGGGAATACAGTTGTATTTATTGATTTTTCAGAATTTGTAATTCCTTTCAAAAGAAATTTAGTTAGCCCTTTTGAGCTTTCATGAACTGACGAAGGCGGAAAACAGTAATGATTTGAAAAGATACTTCTAGGGAATTTTATGACCATGCAAGATTTGGTACAGGATCTGCATTAGAAATGTGTTCTCCTTGGTACCCACATACTCTTTGCAATATCCATTTACAAATAATGGCATTGCTACACTCTTCATTTCATAAAATATGTCTGACACCAAGATCTCACAAACAATATGCTGTGTTTAAAGCAATGTGTATATCACTAGTGCAAATGTGAAGTGTCTTTGCAATCCCACATCAAAAAGCCAGAGCAGTAGAAAAGATAATCACCAGAACTGATCTCTTGGGAAGTAAGAGAATTAATCCCAGCATTCTGCTGGGAGATGGCCTTCTAGCTTCTTCATGTCCATTTTTAAGGACTGATAGTGAAATCTTCCTGGCTGACCTTGGATGTCAGAGCAGCAGGCACAGAAAGGCACTTTTGGCTTTTCTATTCTTGGCCACTACACACAAGAGCCTTGAACTGCCCGTGGCTTTTTGGTTCTTAGCAGATGCCCCTTGCCCAAGCACAGTCTCCAGGCAGGCAGGGAAATTTCTGCCAAGACTACATCACTGGGGGTGCACAGCAAGCTTGGCACTGTACTCCTGTGTCCTTGCATCCATACTTTCCTAGGGACTCAGTGCCAAGGCTTTGTTCACAGCAGAGATCCCAAGGCACCCTCAGTGCCTGGCAGAACAGCGAAAGGGGCAGTGTAGCCCATGGACAACCCACAAGCCACCACTGCTCTCCTCTGCCGCTATGGCAGCCAGGGTCGGCCTTAGGGACCCACAGCCCTACCTTTGCAGGGCAGTCCAAGAAACCAGCCTCACTGGATGGGAACTGCTCATATCACCTCAGCTGGGCTGAATTTACCCAAAGGTTTTGGGACTTGTTTTCCAGGGGCTTGGCATATGGCTTATGTTGGATGTGGGGGCCAAGTTAAAGCTTCCCATGCTCTGAACTAGTATCTCAGCCAACTGAGGGTGGCAAGAGGGAAGGAGAAAGTAGTCTTCCTCTCCTGATGACATGATTTCACATGGAAACATCATTACTGAGAACCCAAGGCAGCAGATTTCCAAGAGGACATCCAACCCACTGGTCTAGAGATGCATCCTGACACTCCTGCTTATGTTTCCATGCCTGTTTAGATGTGTCATACAAAATCAACCAAGTCCTGCAAGAAAGGCTAAGGCAGGTCCCACGTAAGGATAATCTAGAGGCATATAATTAAGTTAGGCTCTCAACAAATTTAAAACTTTGATAAAATCCTCTTGGAAAGCTTATTTATTCAATTGAGATTGTACTGGGATTTCCCAACAGAATTTTCTCCATTCTGGAGTACGTCATGGTTTCTATGGATATGCACCAGTATTTCCTGTAGGAGATGCTCCACTTCTGCATTAAATGTCCATACAGTCAAATTAAATGGAAATCAAGAGTCCTAATGCTTTTTTACCAAATATATAATGGCTTCCCACTCAAATAAAAATATGTTTCTGCAGCAATGACCTCCTCAGTCATTTGGCTGAATATTTTTCATTTATGCAGCTGAGTCCTTCCCCAAATGCCTCTTACTAATGCAAAAAAAATTCAGTGTCTGCTTTGCATTAAAAAACTAGACCCATAGCAGGTCTTAAGCTGCTGTACATTCAGTACATTGTTCTCTAATACAGTGATTGCAGCACTTTTTCCAGTTTTGCTTGTGAAATCAGGACGTCAAAATTTATCTCACTATTGACTTGTTTTCGTCCAACTATATGCTTTTCAATGTGCATGTTTCTCATATATAGAGATACATGCTTTTCCAGCATCACTGAGAATCTAACATGGATTACACCACAGTTTGCAACATGATCTCCATTTACTGCTTTTTATTGTACTGCAGACCATATTAAATTATTGTGAGATTATTCAGAATGCTGCAGCTTTTCTAAGTTGATTTTCTCTTAAAACACTGCAGCAGTTTTGTTCCATGCTTTTTGTTTTCCATTTGATCATTCAAGGACTTGGATTGAATGAATTAAATATGAGTCATGTACATTATGAACTATTCCATGTATTAGGAACACAGATGTTTACTGCCATTAATTATTGAGATCATTTTGGGATGAACTTTGTTATAACCTTGAAATGAGCAAGCTGATGGAGAATATGAACCAACTCAAAGTTTTTCTGTAGCTCTGGAATATCTTCCTCTAAGAAAAGCTGCAAAAGTATTTTAAAAACAACTTTAAGCTCAAAATCATCTGAAGAATAAACCAGAAAATGTTTTCCATCTATGATAAGAGCTAAACTGGTTTCATCTGTATTTCAAAAATGAGAATTCCAAATCATTTCTTGTCCTAGTGTGTTTATCACAAAAGAGAGATAGTCTGAATAGCCTATTGTTAGTAACAAGCTTTGCTTCATCAAGTCAATAAATGGTTGAGTTGTTATATCATGTAGTTTCAGTTCATGAATTGTGCATCTGTTCAAGCCTCAACGGCCTGAGAGTGCCTGTTCACAGACTGCAAACTTTTCCTAGTTCGCAATTTCACTTTTTAAAAAAGAAATTAAATCATAGCATCATTTGCTAAAGAAGAGAAATCAAGGTGAGAGTTGGGCTAATTAGGGATATTTGGCAGTTGAGTTTGTCTCAAACGTGTGAATGGCAACAAACCCTGCAAGCACAACTTCCCAAACTCACTGATTTCTTTAACATAGTATCTACTGAAGCTAACTCTTACCAGTGTATTAATTTGAATGGCACAACCAAGCAAATTTCGGGAGATTATCAGCACCTTTGATCTCTGGATCCATGTATGCAAACCTCTTTGATGTCGGGTGGAAACCCAGCATGAATAAAAGACAGCCTATTTTTTGAACAACAGAGGCTGATCTGGAAAAGGTCAGGCAGAGAAAATGGATACATACATAAGCCAGTATCATACTAAAAAAAAAATCCCATCTTTCTCTAACTGACTAAATGAACTTTTCTGAGGCTATTTGCTCTGCTTTGTTATGCTTTAGTGAAAGTGAAATACAATGCATAGAGAATTGCGGGTGTAGCATTTCACTTCCTGGCTTTGACATTTCTGGTGGGTTATTACTGCTAAATATTTGTGAGCGTTCCTGACCTTCAGAGCTCAAAGAGCTGCCACCAGGAGGTAGATACACACAGAGTCACAATTAGCTCAGCATTTCAGGTACCAGTGGACGCTGTGTTAGCCATAACTTTAATTTCAGCCTCTGTCCCTGGACTTGTGAAAGTCCCCTCTCACAAGGATGGGGTGGTGCATGATTGTCCCAGGCAGCAGTGGGCAGGACTGTGGGCTTTGTGAGAGGGTGGAAGAGGCTGCTGCTGGACATCTGCCACTGGGGTGGTTTTGAGTTTCTGTATGCAGGCCCATAGTAGGGAAATATCCCAAAACAAATAGTGGAAAAAATGTGAAGAGGGAACAACACCATTATAGCAGATACCTAAAGAAATAATGACCTTCATTTTACTGTGTCTCTCTTCTTGTCCTAAACAAATGAAGATTTTTCCATAGCTTATGTTTTGGGGCAGAATAATTTTCAAGAGTTTTCATGCAAAGAAAATATTGTGTTAACTGCTGTGAACTTATTTATTCACAATGTTAAAAGCTGTTTGTCATGGATGTGCTATTTTTAATCACATTTCTGGATATGTCTGTTATGGAAGTGGATTTTTAATCATATTTCTGCACACATTCTTCCAGAAGTTGTTATCTTAATTCTGAAAGGGAAAAATCCATCAGCCCTGAGGTGGTCAATGACAGATGCAAACTGCCTTTTCTTTCCCTCCTTCAGCTGCCTATAACACTCACTGTGGGTCTGCAGAGTGACAAGTCCTCTTGGTGCTTCCCAGCCACAGTGCTGAGATTCTGATGTATGAGGTTTGGCTCTCACTGTCACCCCAGCTCCTTTATTGCTGGTTGCACTGCTGATCTATAATTAGAACATTTCTCATTTAACAGGGAGTACGGCCATGCTGTCTAGAGCCTAAAAACATCCTGGTAATGATTTCAGACTCATGAGGGCATTTTCAGTATAGCAGAAGGAGTACTTGGCAAGATTGCTGTGATCTAAGGTGCTTCATTTAGGGTCTTTTAGTTTTAAAAGGGGTATCCTTCAAAATAAGTTCCCTTTTTTTTAAAATAGTAACAACTCAAAGTTTCAGATTATTCCTTTGATCACAAAATTTCATGCATGTTGATGGTCTATAAGGCCTCCAGAACTATGCCAGAGAATGAATGGCAGTACAAGGACAGTCTTGTCTTTATTTGGCATTTCTGGAAAAGTGAATCTGGGTTTGTACTCACATATGTTAGCATGAAAAGTCACAGAAGCCCCAGTACATAGGGACCCCAGCACGATGATCCAACCTGACTTTTCAGTGCCGTCTTGGAGGCAGAAATTTGCAGCTCTGAGTTATTCACCTTAGTTATTTTATACAGCTGAGGAAAAGAGTTAGGCACCAGGCTGTGGGATGTGCAACAGCCAGGGTGCCAAGCAAAGGGATGCAAAGAAAATGCTGAAACAAGAGATGAGTCTGAAGTTCCCTCTCCCTGTCCCAGGGATTCTGACAGCTGAGTAAGAAGGGTTTATAGCTCTGAAGACCTGTAGCCACTTCAGTTGTTGCTTGTGTATGAATAACTGTTAAAAGAAGAGTGTTAGAAGAAGTAAGGGTACTGTTCCTCACCTTACACGTAGTGCAGGTGATGCATACCATTCCACAGGGGTGTCCATTGGATGATTTTGGAATAGCAGCAGGCACATGAGCTCCCTGCTTTGCGCTGAGCTCAATGCTGTTGGCATGGTCTGGGTGTTGTGTAACCATCCCTGATAAACAAAGAATTCTAGGCAGCCCACCAACTAGTTAGAGAATGCCTAAACACACTGTGAAACAAAATACCTGCTGAGACACTCAGCTCATCCAAGATAAGAAGGCCTCTGGGAATACACATTAGAAGTACTTTAGGTGCCTAAATAACTTCACTGATGACAGCTTAGGTGCCTTTCAGGTATGCTTGCCACAGGCAGGATTGTTTTGTCTCACTCCCTTGAATGCAGGCATCTAAATTCTGCTTGAGCTATGCCATAGGCACCTAAAGGCTTTTGGAATCTTCTCCTAATTATTTGAATTTATAAAAAATATCTTGTTTCAATAATATGGCAAGGATTCAAATGGTTTCTCATTGTACTATGTAAATGAGTAGGAGGTGATGTTTTAGATTTTTTAGATTCCTTCATTTTCCTAACATCATTACCAGAATCGGACTTAAATTAATTCAGCACTTCCAAAGTGTTTTTCATCAATTTGACCACAGCTATATGTCAAAAAAATTTAAATTTTGGACAGTATTTCAGGACTTCTTAAGTTGCTTTGCCAACTTTTCTTTTGCAAACATGATTCTGAAGCCAGGTTTTTGTTGTTCCAGAATATTGCTTCAGATAACATCTAGGCACTGTTTTGCATTTTATATATGACCTTTAAACTTTATGTGCCAGACAAGCACCCTCAGCTTCTACAGTTTTTAAAATTCCCCACAGCAATGGAAATTTAGCTATAACATGAAAGGCATCTCTGGGTGAATGTGCTGATTTCTAAATATCGGAAAACAGCTTTTTTTTTGTCTGAAGTGGAGTCTTTTCGTTAAGAGCTCGAACTGTAACTTGGGGCTGACCATTTTAATGGTCCTACTAAAGACAGAGTGAAAGACAAAGGCTGATCAGTTACGCAGAGCAAGACTGTGCTGTCTAACCAGTGTTAGCACTACAAAACCTAGAAAAATAAATCTGTTGCCATAGCCTAAGATTTTGCCTGGTTTACAGCAGTCCAATTTAATAAATCTTGCATCCTGTTGTGCTGTATGGGCATTTGGTTGGTGGCTGTAGCTGCAGCCAGGTGATTTATTACTACTACTGACACATCTTTTTGGATGGATGTATAATATCACTTGCACTGGAAGCTGTTCTTCTTCCAGACATGCACACCAGGAAATGTTAGCAGTACTACATCTTCTCACAGATCAAATATCTGTGGTAAGCTGTTCCACGTTTGTCTCTGTGGTCTTTCACATTGCTAAAGCAGCAAGTAACGAAGAGGGAGCACATCCAGGTTTACATGGGGATGACTGTCCCAAGGACAGAGGACTCCTGGGCATAGCAGGGGCCCACTGCCACCATCCTCCTCTTCCAGCTGGAATTCAGGTATCACAAGTTGGGGCTCTTGTACATACAGCAAATTATTCAGTGGCCAACACTTGGGGTGCCTGAGGCTCTTTGTCAACCTTCTGCTGCACAGGACAAGCTGAGCTAAGCAACGCTGCTGTAGCAGGAGAGATGCCTGGTGAGAACAGCACCTCCAAGGATGTGCTTCCCTTTGTAAGAAAAGGTTAAATGGTGCACGCACACAGGATCAGAATCCGTTGCAATACTGTGAGATCTCTTCTTGGTGCCTCATCAAAAGACATTCTCTTGAGCAGATGTCATAAAATCTGGGCTGAATGCTTCCTTCATGTTTGTAATTCTCCAGTGGGAAGAAAAGTACACCCAGAAGATCTGTTCTATAGACTAAGGATCTAGCTATCTGTTTCCATTATCTTAAAGCTGAAGTCACCACTCCTGCCCTAAATGAAATACTTTGGCTCTGTCACATACTGGTGTGGTACATCTCATTTAAAACAGAGTATTCATCTTTTTTACCCAAGCTGGACTCTGTATTTTATGTTCTACATTTCTCACGTATCCATTGTCTTTTATCCAAGGACTTCTTGGCTATAAGGATGACACATTAAAGAATTTGTGATATCTTAAAGGACCTTTGCCATTTTATTACAGACCTAATACCAGGACTCTAGAAATCATACAAAGGTAATATCTCAGAGAGCAAGAGAGAGATTGTACATGGACAGTGACTCTGGGACTATGTTTAAAGATGATAAAACATCTCATTTTTCTACAAATCTAGCAGATGAGTCTTATTATAATGAGTCTGCAGGAGGCTATTCCAGGAGACTGGAGGATGCAGCAGGCTTGTAGTTAACAAGAGCAATTGGGTTACAGAGTAGGCTGCTGTGATTGCTGCTCATTGTGTACCAGACTGAGAACTGAACATCTCTCACTCCACATTTCTCTGAGCACTCCCTCTTTGTACATCCTTCTTACAGCAAGTAACAGGCTGTGCCTGACAGATGTTGTTCTGTACAAGAGGCAACACGTTGAGAGCTCTGAATCGTACCGGAGAAAGGCCACTGGTCTACAGTTTTAAGCTACATACAGGAATATAGAAACCCCTTGCTTGTTGCTTCTGAGCTTGTTTTTGAAAATTTTCTCTCCTTTTCATGTTTAGGGATCCTATTATTATCCTATTATTATCCTGCTCTGTACTTCATAACAAATTCTGTGTGCTCAACTTTTAGCTATTTCATGAGTATTTCAGTATCACTTTGCTGAAGTGAGGCCCATGTTCAAATGACTCCATTTTCACCACTGCATGCACAGTAATTCATATGCATGCAAATAAAAGTAGTACTAACTTGTACAAATTTGGTACAAGATCTTCTACAGTTAAAATCTGCTGCAGAAGCCATTGCTGACAACTTTGCTGCAAAGAAATTCAGAGAGAATTTGAGCTTGCTGCAGCATTCTGGAAAATAAAAGGGGATATGTTAAGAACAAAGCAGCTTTTTTCTCTCTCACTCGACAGAATTTCTTATTCTTATGACCACCACAGTCTGGTTTTAACACCAATGTGACAGGATTTGCCATCTTCTCTTGAAGTCTAAAGGAAAAAATTGCTTGTATTTTCTGTGATGTTATTCTGTGAGGACACTGGAAAGAGCTGTGAACAATATGTTCCCTACTTGCTAGGACAGACAATGTAAATGACAAAGCCAATTCTATTTTACAATCTATTGGATTCCATAAATGCGACTATATTGACTAAAGCAGCCTGAAGTAATAATATTGAAAACAGAGTTGAAACAAAATTGGAGTGTGTATTGGCAATGGAGTCATTCAATGTGATTGTAAAGTTCAAATAATGTATCAGGAATTTTAATGCATCCTGTCACAAGTTTTTACACTTCAGGATAAGGTTGTAATAAATTTTTTAAAACTACAGCAGCATTCAAGCACACAAATATGCACAAGAACACTGAAATTACTTGAGTGTACCTTCAGCAAATTTGCAGATGGTACTAAGCTGAGTGGCACAGTTGACACACAGGAAGGATGCAATGCCATGCAGAGGGACCTGGACAAGCTGGAGAGCTGAGCCCATGGGAACCTCATGAGGCTCAACAAGACCAAGTGCAAGGTGCTGCACTCGGGTTAGGGCAACCCCCAGTATCAACAGAGGCTGGGGCATGAATAGATCAAGAGCAGCCCTGATGAGAAGGACTTGGAGGTGCTAGGGGGATGAGGGGCTGGACGTGAGCCAGCAAAGCATGTGATTGCATCCCAGAATGACAATTGTGTCCTGGGCTCCACCAAAAGGAGCATGGCCAGCAGGGCAAGGGAGGGGATTCTGCCCCTCTATTTCACTTGGGAGTGCTGCATCCAGCTCTGTGGTCCCCAGCACAGGAAGGATTGACCTGTTGGAGCAAGTCCAGAGGAGTCCACCAAGATAATTAGAGAAGTGGAGCACCTCTCCTATGAGGAAAGGCTGAGAGAATTGGAATTGCTCAGCCTGGAAAAGAGAAGACTTTGGAGTAACTTAATAGTGACCTTCCAGTATCTGAAGGGAGCTTACAAGAAAGATGGAGAGAAATTTCTTACAGGATGAGGCAGAATGGCTTCAAACTCAAAGAGAGTAGGTTTAGATCAGATGTTAGGATGAAATTCTTTACTGTGAGTGTGGTGAGGCACTGGAACGGGTTGCCCAGACAAGTGGATGCAGCATTTAAGGCCGGTTTGGATGGGGCTTCAGGCAACCTGGTCTAGTGACTCTGCCTATGGCAGGGAGGGTGGAACTAGATGATCTTTAGGGCCCCTTCCAACCCGAGACATTCTATGATTCCTTGATTCCATGATTCTATGGCCTTGACTCTCCTTGAATGTGTAACATCAATGAAATCTTCCTCAGGATCCGTCATTCTCTTCTTTATGTAACTTCTTCTGTTTCTCTTCTTGAATGCAAATCTTTTAAATTCCTGGAAACATTCAAGGTCAGGCTGGATTGAGCTCTAAGCAACCTGTTCTAGTTGAAAATGTCCCTGGTCACTGCAGGGTGGTTGGACTAAATGACCTTCAAAGGTCAACCTGAACTATTTTACGTTTCTACGGTAAAATAGCTCAGTTTTGTCACTTTTACGGAGGCATGAAGGCTCCATAATTCTAGTTGAAGTTTGTGGTTAGCACTACAGGTTCAATACTGAAAATTGGCTCTGAAATTACTAACAGAAAACTGCATGATATGCTAGTTAGAGGTGAAGCAAAAAAGCTGTTTCTCAACTCCTGTGTTTCAATTCAACATAATCTTGAGAACCCTGAGAACCTTGAGAGCCTTGAGAGTCCATTCCACCTTCCCCTTAGCAAGGAAAAGGGCAAAGCCCCGTGTATGTGTCAGAATGATCCCTGCACCAGAATGGGGTGGGAACAACTGGCTGAGTCACAGGCTGGCCCCAGTGAAAAGAACCTAAAGACTCAGATGCCAGGTTGAGCATGATCCAGCCTGAGCTTTCCTCACAGAGGAGGGAGACTTCTTCCTCAGCTCCATTGCAAGGACCAGAGCCAGCATAGCAAGGACTGTTACTATGCCTCCTGCTTAGCACTGGCCCATCTGGAACAGTGTCCAGTTTTGGGTCTAAAGCCCGTTACCCGAAGGAGATGCTGAGATCTAGGATGAAAAGGACACCAGGAGGTGATGAAATAGCAGCCCACAGCTATGATAATGGGTTTTACAAAGACTACAGAATCAAGTATTTCTTGGAAGTGGAAGATGCTTAGCTGCAGAAGAGGCAACGGCCATGGATTGTGTTCTGAGAGATTCAGGACAGAGTCTGGGAAACAGTTTGAGAGCCTAATGAGGGTGGTAGTGGAATCTTCATCCTTAGAATGGGTCCTGAAAACTTCATTAGGAAAAGCATGGCTGACCTGACCAAGTGCTGGCAATAGAGTTGCAGGATGAACCCCAGAGGTCATTCCCAACCCATGTCTCTGTGAGTTTATGACACCTGACAATGCTCCTCTGACCAAAAAAAAAAAAAAAAAAACAACAACTATTATTATTCCTGCAGGAGTCATGTAGAGTATTGGGACAGCACATTTTCCATGCATATTGCAAGCACACACAAGACTGAAATGTGCCATTGCCAAGATGTGTCCACTTGCCAAAAAGAGAAGAGTGTGCCATGATTTTGTGCCAAAACCAGAAAGCCATACACTCTTGGCATGCATAGTGCATGAACCTATGGCTGGCAGGCTCCTAAGGCATCCGCTTTCCCTTCTTTTGCTTGGATCAAAGGCAGAAGTAACTCAGCTCTGCCCAGAGCACAGCAAGGACACGTGTTTCTCACAACATGCACACTGGTGGTGAGACTGAGCTTGATCTGGCATATTCAGTGGTTTTAATATACTCATAGAACAAGGAGATCCTAATGTTACAGAAAGATTCGAGAATTCCAAATTCTGTTTGATTCTGACAGGATCAGAAGTTCAGTGCTAAGAACAAAGATATGTGGCTGGGGGCTTTGCTTTTCGGGGAGCACACAGGCTGCAATGCATGACTCAGTGATAAAACTCCAGACCACAGCTCTAGTCTTGCTCTGTGAGTTCAAGAAGCCTGAGCATGAAGCCCTGGAACTGACCAAAAAAAGGTCTAGTTGGGAGTTTGAAGGTTTCGGAGCTGTTCTGTTGTGCTCAAATGGGTGTGTGGAGGCATGACAGGGAACTGTCTCATTTACTGTGACACATTTGCTTTAGGACAGTGATGATCAAGGAAGAGATGAATGGAAACATAACTTCATAAATTGAATTGGTTCAAGTGATTTTTTAAATACAATTAATTTCCAGAATGTTTATTCTAGAGAAAGAAGCTGGTGCTCTTAGAAGCAGGAACACTACATTAAATGGCATAATGAATAGTATATCATATAATATAAAGACTAATGGTATGAGCCCTCCAGAGGTGCTGAAGAACTGCTGCAGTATGTACCCCACACAGGTGGGGGCCCTGTTTTGGTAGATCCCGTGCAGTCACTTTATCTCACCTCTCTTTTCAATATAACTATTGTGATTAAACAGGGAAGAAATAGGGTATCTGGTCTCTTCTTCATCCTCTACCCCTTTCATTTCTAAGAGCTTTAGCCTGTGCAAAAATTGTCTGAGAACAAAAGCACTGTCCTTCATGTTTATAGTTGCACATAATGATCTCCAATCTCAAATAAACAAGAATATATATAGCAGCTTTTGTGAATCAGAAAAAGACAGCCATCAAAAACAGTGCAGAAAATTAACACATAAGGATGTTGCTGCCTGCAGTTTTATAATTAAAGAAAGATCACCAGCAATGGAGCTGGATAGATCACCATCATCTGTCACGATGGAGGGAAGTTGTTTCAATTTTGTATTTCTTTGCAGGGTTCAGTGTGAGTTTTCAATATTTCAGTATTTCTTTTCAAAACTTTCGCCAGTGCCTTGTAAAACTGGCCAAAGCTGATGGTGTCAACATCTGAAGGCCAACATTTGTGTATGGGGAGTGTGGAAGGCTTTTAGATATGAGTCTGCAAAGTACTTTGTGAAGCTGGTGTCCAGAAACGGGATAATGCAATAGCCAGCTGACAGGGTCGGGGTGGAGAAGCAGGGACATTTAGAAGGCAGAGTTTACTGCTTGCATTTATAAGGCAACACTTGCTCTTTGAGGGGCAGTTACCTCAGGGTGGGACAGATATAAGTAGCACACAAGTTCCCCTCCCCATGCAGTTTGTAGCCCTTGTTCTAAAACTGTGCCCAAGGAAACCTCTGAATAGGTTTTTTTCCTAACATTCACTTGAGAAAAGGAGATATACATCATTTGGTAGGATTTTATTTATATACTCTAACTATTGATTTGTTCCTGCTTACCTCTGGCGTATCTACTCCTTTGGGCCCACACACTACAATACATCTTCACCTCCAGCTCCCTGTGGGATATTCCAGTCACATTCAGTCCCTCCATCACCTCCACTGTTCCTTCCCTCCCACTATAACCTCTGGAGTGCAGCCAGTTTAAGTTCACACTCTATAATTGACTGGAGGCAGCTTCAGGGAAAGGGGTTAGATAATAATGGGTTTACTTCTGAAAAGTGAAAACTGAAAAGTAGCAGGGCAAAAGTGTGTTCTGACAAGTACATTTCATTAGACTAATTAATACATCTAATAGGCATTCAAACCCTTTCCCACTAAAATGCCCTTAACTTATGTATGAGGACAAGAAACCTGAGCAATCTGAGTTATCTGAGTTTTATGGAAATTGAATTCCAAATGTGCAGTGTTTGCCAATGCAGTGATAATGTCCAAAGCTTCCTCTTGTTCAGTCTCCCATGATTTGTCATTGAGTGAGCTTCATCAGGGGACTTTCAGGCCTTCTTGTGTGACCTAATCAGTGTCCAGCCTGAGTGATGGGATGATGGCAGGGGCCAGCATTCCTGTAAGATGAGGTGATGTTGTCACCAAGTGGAATCTCAAACTGAATTGCTGTGAAGCAAAGTATATCGTGTCACTCCAGCAAATTCAGAAGAAATTTTTTTTGTATTTTGAGCATGTCAGAACACTTTGTTTCAATATAATTTAGTAAGAACCTTATGTAGGCATCTTTCCTAAGAATATATGAAAAAAAGATTGGTGTCTTTTGACATGAATAATGAAAATTTCAAGTCCTGTAATTCTGAGTTGCAATGAGACCAAATGGTATAATGTCAAAATATCCCACAGGATAAATTTTTTTTTCACTCTCAGCCGTACTTTTGGGGAACTGGGTGGGATGGCATGTTCCTATACTAATTTTTTGTAGTATCTGTGCACCCTGAGACTATTGGTGTAAATTTAAAACAGACCTTCCCGTCTCAAAGTAAAATTGGCATGTAGCCTTTTGATTCAGTTAACAGATGGTGTATGGTATTTATGAGAACAGTTGCTAAATGCTTTATAGTGTGACTCACCACATTGATAGCTGCATATTAATGAAAAGTGGACAGTGCTATCACAGCTACAAGTGCTCTGTTGTTGAGGGGAGCTGGTTGAGCTGATTCATATAAACAGTTTCCCTCAGAAGTCCAGTCTGGAAGATTTGGATTCATCCTCAAAGTGCTGGTTTTATGCAGCTGAAAACAGCTAACTTTACCGGAAAAAGATAAAACTTTTAAACCAGAACTTTTACCTTAGTTTCTGTGAGGGAAATACAGTTCAGCATTTAATTAAATTTATTTTTTAAAATTAATTTCTGACCTGGGTGTTACTTCTAGCTACTAACTGAAATTATCTAGGGAAAAATGAAACATATTTGTGATGCTGATATCACTATAGGACATATTAGCTGTTAATCAGACCAGCTGGAAGGCATTCTTGCCTTTTCTTTGTATAAGTTAAGAAGAATTTTAAATAGGAATTTGTTTTTCCCCATTTTCCCAGTCTTAAGAAATCATTCTAGAGCAACATGACAGGATTGAATTCAGTTCAGGTATTATTTTAAAATCCTTGCTATGAGATTTTTTGATAAGGCACTCTGCCTATCAGTTATTTCAAGAGCTGGAAAAAACACTGACAGCATGCCACACATTTCATGAAATTAAAAGGACCATAAAACAGGCCTAAACCACAAGACCATGAAAATTATTGCAAAGACAAGTAGATATCGTTGTTAAACTATTATTTTGTTGCCTTTATCTTGTGCGTTTTTAGGTTGCTTTTGTTTGCTTTTGACTGGTAAACCAGCCTTAATGGAAACACTGCAGCTGAAGCAGCATCTGTAGCCCTGCTACAGCTTGGTGTAGCTCATGTGAATAAAAATAAACCCAAATACACCTAAACTAAAATTACAGACCTTGTTCTCTCTGGCTGCTGCATTGCAGACAGAGTAGAGTCCACAGGGAATAGTCCCTGATGGAGAGAGTTATACAAAAGGTGAATGATTTAACCTTTTTTCCAGGATCTGTAAGGAGTCAAAATCCTTAAAGCACCCAAAATACACCAGATGGAGGGCAGCCCTGAATTGTCCTCTGATTCTTCATCATCTATGCAGAATTTCACCTATCTAAAGTTACAGTCTGGATTTAAGGGCATCCAAGAAAAGAGAGTGGTTTGAAAACAGCACTCTGGGGCAATGCCAGAGACTGACAACAAATCCAGGGGAATTTTACCATTCCTCTGCTGCTCCCATGAATGATCAAACCTTATTTAAACTCTCTGGAGATTATTTTTTATTCTCCTACAGCTCCTACTACATCTTAGTAAACATAGTGAGATTCTACTGGGATCCTTAGCAGAGTAAAGAACAATTTGTGCCGTAGGTAACCACGCAGTGTCTGGTGGGAAAGGCTGGAGAGACACAAGTATTCACAGGATGTTGCAACACATTTCTCTTTACTGGGATGCCTGTTTGCACTTTGGCTTCAGGGTTATGCAGGGGAAACATAGAGACAGAGACAGAGGCAGAGACTGGTACCGACCTTCTCAGGTGACCACTGACCCTGCAGCCGCCTGTGACTGATACTTCAGGCAGGGCTGCAGCTCCTCCAGGGCTCTCCATTTTGGCTGCAGAAGACCCCACCTCTCTGGCAATGGTGCAAATTAGACTCCTAGGTACCACTCTCATCCTGAGACTGCAACCATACAAGCGTTTGCACACACATGTGCCTGCCTGTCCAGGGAGCTTCATGTGAGTCAAATAATTTACCCAGGACAGTGAATTCTATATTAGTGTGTTTGACAAAAGGGGATGCAAAGGTTTGCAGCATCAGGGTTTCAACAGAGCTCTAGTGATCCAAACAAATGTGACAAATAAGAGGAAACAAGTATGAAGTTTAGAGCTGGCCATCTCAAATGCAAATTTGCCTGAAACTCTCCTTAATATGCATTTAATTTCATCCATCTATTGCCCTTTTTTAAAGAAAAGAGAATTAAACTTCCCTCTACTGTCTTTTAAAACCAAAGTCTGCAAACTCTATAGGAAAGAGCAGCAAAAATAGTGGGTCTGGAGGAACTGATTAATGAGGAAAAATATACATAGACCTTGGTGAAGTGGTGGCTCACAGGCAATGTAATAAACCTAGAAATATTTGCAGGCTTTAAATATCGAGGATAGAAATTTGGTAGGACATAGGTATAATCAGGACTAAAAGGAGAGGAAAAAAAAATACATGCTGAGAGTCAAGGAAAAAGATTGGTCAGTGAGATGCAATAGGGCTGGGAATTAAGGGATGGCACGCCTATCCTGCAGAGAAGAAAATGTTGGTAAGTAAATAGGCTGAGAGCGATGTCAGGACTGTCCATCTTGCACTGTTGTGGTAAGGTGACTTGTTAAATCTCAGCCGTTTATGTGTGCATGCTTAGCTTTCAAAACCTGGCTTGGCTGCATGTAAAACACCATCTATCAGGCCGTTTCCCAGGCCCAATGCAAATTTGGGCCACCTGTGCCACCCCCTCTGCAGCCACAGCAGGTACCCACAGGCAGAGGGCTCAGGCAGCTCTCCGCTGTGCCAGCACAGATTCACAGTCCCACTTGTCACTGCCATGTGGGCACGGGTCTGGATGGGCCAAAACTGCCTTTTTGGGAGGTCTGACCTTGTGTAGGATGAAAAAATGAAAATTGAAGAATGACTCTGTGGGATGCCAGCAAGAATGTTGGGGTAACAGAGCCGGCAACCTCTGAACAGGTCTTTGCCCTGGCTGTACAGGAAGGTTTCTGTTCAGGTTCCCCTGTATCACCCCAGCAAGGTCTCAGACACAGTGGAAATACCCGTTTTACAAGGCTCAACATTTTTTCCTCTGCCTCTCCCTCCGAAGTGCTGCCAGATGGTGCATCTTCTTCAGCAGCAAAAGAGGGTGAAAGTTTGTCCCAGCCGCAGGTAGAGCCAGGCAGGCTGACCCAACTCCACCCTTCTGCCCAGCCCTGGGTGTGGAACCAGGATCAGGATCAGGCGGGAAAACCTCCAGCCAGCCTTGCCCCAGCTGCTCCCAGCACGGAAACCTCTGAACAAAATGTTCCCGGCTGGAACTAGAAACAAGTGTGCTCCTTGTTGCAGATCTGCAAAAGACCTTACACACGCCAAAGACGGTCCCCTCTCCCTCGTCCCCGCCCCACCGGCGGCCGATGAAAGAAAGCACTTCCACTAAGGTTCTTGGCTCTTGCTAACAGAGAGTTATTTCCTGCTTGGGGTGTGCTGGCCTTAGCCTCTGGAAATGGGAAATTCCACCCTGAATCCGGCGGGAACTTATTTCACTGACCGAAGTCCGTCCTGTCTCGATGACTCTGTGGGAATTTTTCCTCTGAGAAACCAGTGGCTTCTGAGGGTGCAAGATGGAATTTTTTCTAGGTTTTTAACCAGCCTGGTTAATCCACCATCAGGAAACATTGTAAAATGAACCTTTAGTGAATTACTAATATAATAAAATAGAATTTAGAAGCAAAATTAATTTAATTAAACCATCAACTTATTCACAGACTAGAGACATCTGTTTTTGTCACAGCCAGTCCACTCTAATCTGCACCCTGAATGCAAAAGTCAGGCTATCTGA
The DNA here is from genome assembly GCA_013397935.1 of Dasyornis broadbenti. Lineage (NCBI taxonomy): Eukaryota > Metazoa > Chordata > Aves > Passeriformes > Dasyornithidae > Dasyornis > Dasyornis broadbenti. The sequence goes on along the minus strand of VZRN01002384.1, from coordinate 1,075,681 downwards.
TCAAGTAAAGCTGCTACTCTGATTTAATAAAGCCAGCACTGAGGTTATGAGAAGTGCAAGGTGGGAAAGCCTTTGGGTCTCATACTTCAGCTGGAAAAGGCACAGCTTTTGCACTGTGTGTTTACTGGTTTCCCTTCCCAGCCTGTTGTGACTTGCACTTCCAGGAGTGAAAACAGATCTACAGATGTTAGTTCATCGTGCTCACCTGTGTATGGCCTGAGTTTTGGCTTTGAGCGCTGCGTTCCTGCTGCACTCCCAGCCTGCATTAGCAGACATGAACACTTCTCTCACCCCGGTTCTGTGCAGGGCTGAGCACGCAGGGAGCAGGGAAGCTGGAGGGTCTGTGTCCCTAAATACGATTTCTAAGTGGTTTGCATTAAGCGTCACCAAGTTAAGCAGAGGCAAGAAGAAAATGACCTCTCTGACTGACAGGCACTGAGCAAAGCGGCCTGTGGGGAGCTTGCACAGCACAGCTGGGCAGCTGTGGCAGAGGCAGGAGGAGTAGGGGGCCTGTGGGCAGACAGCCCAACCGCATCAGGAAAGGAAGAAAATCCCAGGTGAGGCTGACCCAAAGGGTTAGGAGCACTGCCAGCCCCCCCATTATGAGGGGCTTTCAATGCCCACTGGTTCACTGGTTTCCCAGGGATGAGGTTTGGAATATAAAGCCATAGATGGGGTTAGAATAGCAACTAAGAGAAAAGATGAAGAAGAATTTCATATAGTAGTAAACGAGATTATTTTTATTAAAACATTAAAGAATAATGCCAGAAGGAGCAAGGCACAATGCCTGGCCTCAGGCTCTGCTATCCCTTCGGCTGGTGTAGCAGGAGCAGAGGCACTGAGGTGCTCTGTGAAAGCCTCCCACGGCTGGGCTGGGGACCCCCGGCACCTCCAGCCCCGTGTTCCATTGACACCCGGGTTCATCTGGCAGCCGTGTCCCGCACAGCAGATGCTGCCCGTGGCCGTGACCGGCACGCAGGCAAGCAGCATTCCACATGTGCTCCCAGGGTCTCCCGATTGGTGTGCTCCGCAGAAGGGGCTGGTCCTTGAAGTCAGCTCCTGTGCCTGTGACAGATGATATTTTTATGCAAGAAAACAAAACCAGGATATCTGATGGACTGTTATCTTTACAGACAGCTTGGAGCTACAGATGCAAAGCAAGAAGTTTTATGCTTGAACTTCAAAACTGTGAGTGGAATTTAAAAGCAGTTTTCAATGCCTACTTTTTTTAAAATTTATTTTGTGTGTGTGTGTGTGTGTGCAACTTTGCATGAAGTATATATATCTGCATAACTTCATCACCAAGCAAGCCGTTGTGAATTCTCCTAAGATGAAATAATTATTGCTTTGGAAAACTTCACGAAGTGTTAGCTGCACTTACAGCTGGACTAATAAACATGTGCACTGAGGAGGAGGATGTTCTTTTCAAGTGAGTGCAATTAGTCTAGTTGGAAATTATTTCAAATAATCTTTTCCACTGGAAAATCTGTTTGAGCAGGACTAGTTGTACTGAGGAAGAATCTCCTGGGAGTTATCAGCAAATATCAGGCTGGTCTGTGTGTCTTTGTTACAGGCACATTTGATGTTTGCTTGTGTATGGAGAGGGATTAGGTAAAAACCTGCTGTTACCATTGTGTGGCACTGCACTTGCTGGATGAAAAATCTGTTGGTACCAGGTGTTAGAAAGCTGGCCAATTAATAATGATTGGAGGAAATTAGTTTAAGAGAATATTGTCCATTATGATGCAGATTTACAGAACTAATTCTAATAGATACATTACACTAGCACAGGAGGATCATTTCTGTAGCTGAAACATTAATAACCTGCTCCTTCTTGTATAGAAATAATGAAATGGATTTCTGTGGGAGAGCTCTAGGGATTGATACCCAGACCAGGAATCCAAACCTGAACAGGCAGTTTGCAACTCCTGGCTTGTGATATTTTCACTTTATTATGTGAATTGTCCAGAATGGTCTAAAATGGCCCCTGTCATCCTAGGGTGTTATTTTAGATACAATCTCATGTGAAAAGAGTTATGTGCTACAACTTTTCTTGATCCACTTCGATGTTAGTACAAACTGAGATACATGCTCTAAAATAAATAAATAAAATAAAATAAAATAAAATAAAATAAAATAAAATAAAATAAAATAAAATAAAATAAAATGTCTTAAATCCTGTCTGGGTTGCTCCGCAGCTCTTTCTAGCTACCCAAAACAATACATCAATCACCCTTCTCAATTTAATATACTTTTTCTTTAGTAAGCAGGCAACTTCAGGTTTCTTTTCTTGGCAAGTGTGTTGCATCAGTTTATACATTTATATTCTGGTGGGTCCAGGTGAAATCCAAAGGTTAAGTGAAAATTGTGGGTAAATGGCATGTTACTGCTAACTAGGTGTAGCAGAAACCCCATCCCTGGTGGATCCATCACCACTCGTTCTCCGTCTGGGCGCCTCCAGATCCTGCAGCAACAGAAACAGCATCCAGATGAGGTGTGGGCATACAAGTGCATTTCTGCTGCATTAGTCAGAGCGCATAACATGGGATGATACCAACTTCGTACAACCAGTGGTGAGGCAGTTCAGTCCATTGCCTGCTAAAAAGTAAATGTCAGTATTTCTTTAATAAATGAACTGCTGGATTAAACCTGTAACTTTTTGCTACTCTTATATCATTGGTTGCAGAGTTTTTGTTACACCACTGGTGTCTCTAAAGTCAGATATATTGTATCATCAAGACATGCTGTGAATTAATCTGAAATTATTAGAAATAATACAGTCATGATAAATTCCTCTTACCTTTATTCATTTTCTCTGTCTTTTGTTGGTCACTACAGCAGGGACACCCTGGGTTTGCCCAGCAGAGCAAAGCACAGTGTTTTTCCCAAAACTGAATTTGGCACCAACAGAAAAGTGCTCCCGCAGTGAAAATCATGAAACCCAACATATTTCAGCCAGAGAGGCCTTCTTAATTGATGTGGAGGAAATCCTAAATGGAAGACATCTTAATCCAGACTGCTGCTCATAGATGTATAGTGAATTCATGTTCTGTGTTGGACAAACTGCACTATTTTTATTTCAACAATGTTAAAATCAATGCATTTTCTTTTCACTTTCTAAAATTGTAAATGAGGCTTAAAGGAAAATCTAGACATATATAGAAATGCATTTAAGCCAACTTTCCTTTAAATACTGATAAAGTCCTTAAACTAAAGGGTGTCCATAATCCTTATAATGTAAAATGTTTCCTCTTCACATGACATAGTTTGGTTCTTCTTGTTCCCGTAATTTGGCAGTATTCTTTCTATTAGACATTGCTACTTAGATAGAATGGGCCAGATTCTCAGCTAGGCAAGCATGAATAAAGAATAACTTCATTGAAGTCAATGACATGACCCTGGATTCATTCCAGTGTGACCAGAGTTGGAATGTGGTTCAATACATGCAGCTGCCATCCCTGCCAGGCTGGGCGAGGAGATAAACGAAGAGCTACCGCAGTTGTGCATGTTGCTAGCAGAAGGATGGTCCTGCCAGCTCTCAGCTGGGCTTTCACCTGCAGCTTCTTCCAAAAGAAAAGATTAGACAGAGCAATCTCACTTGTATTCCACAACCTTCAGCTTTGTGTCTTCAGTCTATGTAAGGTTGAAGCTAAATCCAGCGACGTGCCTTCATACCTTGTCTAACCCTTTGACATCTATCTCAAGCAAGGAAAAGTATGTGTTACTCTTTATTTTCTTCCCTCCTGCTCAGAAAGATTTTAGGTTTTCCTTGACAATTTTTATGTTTGTGGTGTTCTGTAGTGGTGATGTTTTAGGAAGCTTGGCTTCTTACTGTGAAAGTGCTGCTCTGTGTGATACTCCTGGAAGCTGCTTCCCCATTCCTGGAGAAAGTTCTGGTTTCCGTCGCTGTTGGGTGATGATAACCATCCTGTTCCCATGGCCACCTACCCAGCAAAATAACTCCCAGGTCTTTGTCGTGGAGAGACTAATGGGATTATTTTGTATTATAGGTGGGGCTTTCTTGCAGCCGTTTTCATTTCTCTGTTCTGCATGCGAGGACAGTCCAGAGCTGCTGCAGTACAGAAAGGAGAGGTTTCATGTGGCTATCTGCAGGCTCTGTCCTATTTCCCAAAATTCATCCCAAAGGCATAAGTTGGCCTTGTTTCCAATGGGAGAGCCAGATCTCACTGATCTTGCTGGTCAGAAATACCCATTTTATACCTCTCTTGCTGCAGATAAAGAACTGAATCCTGTGATATTTTTACCAACAGCAATTAATCTCAGCTAGCTGGAAATGCCAAGGCTATGAAAGGATCTGAAGAGCAGGACTCCAAATGGGAGGGTCTGGGCTGAGGCTGGTTTCCTAGTTACTCTGAAGGGCAAACAAAAACATGGTATGTTCAGGTTTTTAAGGAGTTCATTGCAAATGCTACCTGCTGTGAGGGCTTCCAGGAACACACAGGTCTCTAAACATTCAGTGTCACCAAGAAATAAACACACCAGCAAAGCCAAAAGGCCTGTTCTTCTTTGGTGCTTCCCAACTTCCTAGAATGAAGTGTGCTCATATCTACCACTGAAGTGGGGATTAGATGTAGCTAAAATAGTTTCTTTTGAAGTACTTTTTATCATTACATATCAGATATTTTTGTGCTATGTGGGCACGTTCTCAACAACAGCACTCTGTTAATCAAAAAGAACTTACTAAATTCAGTCTGTATGGGCACAAAGTTTACCTTACCAAAGACTCGTATGATGTATGCAGCCTAACTACAGAACTTTCATAAAAAGATTTAAAAATTCATCAGAACTATAAAGTTTTATAAAACCTTACCTTTTTATATAAGTGTTTAGTATTCTGTAGCATTCTGTTGCTGATAATAGGTATGTATCACAGGCTTTTATTTTGGAATAAGTAGTTCCACTAGGAAACCAGAAAAATGTGCTTGCTATTTTTATTTTTAAAATGAATATTCTGCTTCCACATATGCATTTGTGAGATGAGGATCTTTATTGTGCAGTTAGTCAATAAGGGTTATGAAAGTGATCAAGCAGGTGAAGAGAAGGTGAACACATAAAAAAGAGTCTGCAAAGTCAAGGAGGTCTCCGGAGCTAAAAGATAACACCTTGGCCACACCACTACTAATATCAGTGTTTTTTCAGGACTGAGAAGTATCACACTATATTCTCACAAAAGCTTTGCAAAACTGGAGCCTTTGAGTCACCTGAGAGAAGCTGTCCAGAAGCAGTGTGTGAAAGGAAGGGAGTTACAGGGCAAAGGAAAGCACTGTAAAAACAGACTAGTGCTAATACAACACAAATGCCTCTTGAAGCTGAAAATGAGAAAGCACAAAAGCTGTCAAGGGGGAAGATGAGGGTATGAGTAAGAGTCATGTACCGCTGATGTTTTTTGCCCTTTGCACTATGTGTTTCATGCCTTAGGGTAAATGAATAATACTCTGTTTTGAAGACAAATTAAGTTACTCTAATTAATGCATAACGCATTGTTTTGAAGACAAATTAAATTCCCTTAATTAAATTGCTGGTTGTGGGTTCTCAGGAAAATAAAAAACAACTGTATCCATATGTCAAAGGTGGGGGCATCTGTTGGGATCACACATGTAAGAGGAATGTGCTGGGCTGGAGGGAGATGCACTGCTGAGCAGCCCAGACCACAAGCTCTCTGGCTCTATCCAGAAAAATTAGAGGGATCCCAAACACAGTTAATCCCAAAACCTTTAGAACCACAACTGGATTTTTCAGCATTCAAACCCCAGATGCTTTAATGCCACTGCATTATATCCTGGAATTACAACAGAGTGAGTGGCACATCACGACATCATAAAAAAGCCTACCTTTTTCAACAGTTTTTGTATCATTTAGAACCAGCAATTGATGTGGTTTCTTTCTGTCTCTCTATGAATAATGGGTTAAGAGCTCTTTTCTGGGCATGTTATTGTAGTGGCACAAATGGATGAATTAAGTATATTTTAAACAGGGGGCATTTAAAGACTGGTTGTTATAAAACACAACCAGTGGGACTGACACAAGTCACTGACACAAGTGGGACTGACTCTAATATTTTGGAGTTTTGCTAAAGGAAAAAAAAAAAAAAAAGAAAATAATTTTAGATATTGTCTGTCATTGTCTCAAGCTGAAACTTTAAAAATTCCAATCTGTATCTTTATATCCTAATATATATCTTTACGCCTTTATATCCTTATACTTTTTTTCCTGTCTTCATACCCATCTTTATTAACCTGCAGAATCTAGGCCCACCTAATTCTAATTCTTGGAAACAAATGTGAATTTATCTTTTGTGTAAGGTAGGATTGTAGCCTTGATGTAAACCAAGAAAATGTGTCTCAAAAGAAAATCCAGGCAACTGAAATGGAAAATAATTGAAGACAACATAAACATTCGTGATTTTTAAACACTTTCTAAAGTTTTTATGGGTAGCTGCATCAGAGTCTAGTTTTGGGCTGTGCAGTGCTGCAAATCCACTAAACCTAATGGAAACAGAAATAACATATTATTAAAGTGCCCTGAAACATTCTGTAAACTCTTCTGAGAACTCCCTCGTCTGTAATTTCTGCTTTTGAAACGTTCTGCACCAAAGCACAGCAACAGCACCTGCAAGCAGCTCAGGCTGGGGAGGAAAGATAAGGATGCTCTGCTCCTTATTGTATCAAAAGAGCAATATCAGGATGGAGGACTGTGACTGTATTTGTTGGAATTTGGTAGGGGTTAGGATTTAAAACATTGCAAAACTCTATAAGAGCTGTGATGCCAATATAGGATTGGCATATCAGTATCAGCATAGTCTGACATGCCTAAACACAAGCATCATTGTCAAGGGCATTGTGCTGTTGCTATTTCATCATTTTAATTGCTGTAATACCTAGAGGTGAAGCTGCACTGTGCCAGCTGCACGCAGTGCCTGACAGTACACCCACATTGTGTGTCTGCACTCCACTTGTTCTGTTCCACTTACAAAAATTACCCGTGACCTCAGCTTTGAGGTGATTTAAGCAACCCTGCCTGGCTGCAGGGCAGAGGTAGAGTATAATCCCACCCACTCTTCATGCTGAATCTGAGGCCTCTCTTGAAGGCCCCATTTTCCAAAGGCCTTTCTACTATTTTCTTGGAGGGAAGAGAAGGTTTGCTCTCTCTGTGGGGAATATGTGGGTGTGAATCCCTGCAGGCCAGGGAGGGACAGTACCATGTCCTACTAGCTCCACAGCCAGTGCCCTCACCACCGAGAGCATCGCACAGGCTGCAAAAGGCACAGCTGCATCTCCTGCCCACAATACCCCTGATCTTAGCGAGAGGGATCCTGGGTGATGCTCCAGCACTCATTCATAGAATCACAGAATTAGTGGAAAAGTTTGGAAAAGGCCTCTAAGGTCACTGAGTCCAGCCATTAACCCAGCAATGTCAAACCCACCATGTCCCTAAGTGCCACATCTACCTATGGAGACACATGAAGGAAAAAGGAAGGGGGAACCTTCCTGAAGCGGTTTTCCAAGCACAGTAGAAGAGCACTGTGTTGTCTCTCAGGCAATGTTGCAATCAATTACTCCATCACCCCTCCAACGAATTCAGGCATTAAACTTCAACACCATAAATTATGCTTCTAGGGTCAGGAGCTGTGAGGCCTCAGGTGGGTATCCAAGCCAGCTATGCTAAAGCTCACACAGAATTCCCAAACAAGTAAGAGCTAAAGAGCTTTACCAAGTAAGTAAAAATAACATTCCTCCTCATTTTCTGCTCTTGCTATCTCTATTCCAATATGGATTAAGCAAACACACAGACAGCAGCAGAAGGAGATGCCAAAGAGAAGGATGCTTTATATAGACAATTTGCACGCACAGCTCACATGTAGTCAGGAGCAGTGATTTCAAATGCTGACAGTGATTTCAGTGGCTGCTCAGTACTGAAACAGAGAGGAGCATTCCTCTTGCAGGTCCTCAGTACAGTTTTCTGCAGCACTGAGGTTGGCAGTTTGTCAGTGATGTATCTACTCTTCATTGCTGCTCTTCATTGGTGTACGAAGACCTTGTGATATATGCACTGTGCCTTTTTTACATTTTGAAGGTGACTTCCATTTACCTTTTCCCCCAAACTTTAAATTGCCAGATGCTTCTGAGAAACATCTCCATGGAACTGAGATGCTGCTCCATACCTTTTGCAAGTGTAAATTAACAAATCTTGCAGAAGTAATTGACAGAAAAGTAATTTCCCTTTGTCATGACAAAAAGTTTTGCAGTATGAGAGTAATGACTACAATTTAAGCAGCTATGAATTGTGCATTAGAGAGCTCTAGAACTGAATATTGCTCACAATGAAATTTAAATTGCATTTCTTCTGCATCTAGCTGTTTATAAATAACACTGCAGTTACACCCACAATAGTCATTTTTGTCACCAATTTCTAATTGCCACTGACAATAGAAATAAAAGATCTAGCTAGCTCATGGCTACTGCAATAAATGCAGGTTAGAATACTTTTTATTAGACTTAAATTTCACTAGAAATAGGAACAAAACCCTAGATACAAGCACAGAATGAAGAGAAAATGCCTTAAAAATTTAAGTGAACATTTAGCAGCTAGCATCTCTTTCCATAGCTGGTAATTTAAAAAAAAAAAACAAAAATAGGTGTGTCCTTGAACTCTGTCATATAAATTGGAATTTTGATACAAATTTCTGGCTTGGACCTAATTCTCAATTTACCTGGCAACCATATTCAAATGCATACAAGTCTGTGGTAAACTACAGCTTTCAGTGATTTGTAACACACCCCGTGCTTGTACCCATGGTGGAACAACCCCTCTGACTGTGCGTGCTGCTGGAATCCTTTATTTACAGTTAGCTGGTGAGACTGATCTTCCTGTGAATAACGGATAGATAACAACAGTCCTGCTTTTGGTTTTGATACTTTTGCATCTCATCCACATGACAGAGCCCACCAGCAGTTCTCTTTGATCCTAGCAGGTCTTCCTAGAGTGTTGGAACTCACATCCAGCATCTTTACGTGTGTTTTGCTGTGCGTGGACATGAAATGTGTGAGGGCATGTCTCAGCAACATCGGTGCAGGTTAAGCTGCCCACACTGCTGTAGTCACAGTCATGTCCTTGCTGCACCTTAGAGGTGAGCAGGGGCTGTCCTTTACCCCAGGGGTGGCGATGCTGGAACCACAGGTGGAAGAGGCAGCCACATTTGCAGTGGGTCTCCAATGCTCTTCCTCCAGCCCAGGTGCCACACACGTGTGCCCAGAAACTCTCTGCTTCTTGGAAACACTTTCTCTGAGAAATGCAGCACTATCAAAATGGTAGGAGAAGAATGCAACAACATCTTTTCTTTGTATATATTTAAAATACCTTCTACTGTTCTGCACTTGAGCCATTGCCCTCTAATTTCTCACCGTTTTTACAATAGGAATAATACCTCAAGACAGGGTTTCAAAGAGGAAAAACGAGTGTGTTGAGGCAAGGTGTGGGGTCAGTAAAACCTGCATAGGAGGCAACACTAAGAAATTCAAAGCAAAGCAGACATGGACAATGCTGTATGATGTGGCTCAACTAAAGGGAAACGAGTATCCATTACATTTTTATAAACCAGGCAAAAATAATCAGAGGTAGAGATAAGGTAGCTTCACTGTGAGTACAAGCTCTGCTGCATGGTCCTCCTTAATAATGGGATAAGTTACAGATGTAAAGATTTTTTTTTTTTTTCTGCAGCCTGTGAATTAGCTGGCATAGCTGAGTATGCAAGATTTTAATACATACTCTGGTTTTCTAATGGCCCTCACAGAGAATGAGTAAAGGATCTAAAAGATCAATGGAAAAAAAAGACAGGCTGAAATAACAACCAAGAAGCAAATGAATAATTTTGCGCATGAGGAACTCTCCTGTATTTTTTTTGCAAGCATCCCTAACACTGTTTTCTGCTCCTGTGACCCTTTCATACCACTTTGTAACTTTGCAGAGGTACAGATACGACAACTGTCTAATGCCTGAGAAGAAGCAGAGGAAATAGGCATCCCTGAGTTGCCAAAAAGCATAAGAACATGAGTAATGGAAAAACTAGTTTTATGTGACAACTGATGAGGATTTACCTTGAAAAAAGGAATACTCAATCTGAAAACTTACACCTTGAAATTGGTTGTAATTGGAAGCCACTACAGTAGAGCAAATTGGAAACCTCTTACAGAGTGGCTAAACTATTTTCTCTTTAACTGAGACCTGTGTATTAGCTTCAGTCCAAGAATAAATACTTTGAGTCAAGAATTTTTTGATAGAAATCTATAATTACTTCTGCAATATTGCTGGTATCCATCTACTTAGCAAAAACTCTGATTTTATGAGCTATTTAATCATCTGAAATACTCCATTACCAAGTGCTTAGGGAGAACAATGTCTCTGTCGGATTCTGCATCTGTTGGGTTGTGTATTTAATAACCTGTTATATTTCAGACCCTATAGAAATTAGTCACTGAAACTTCTTTTAATCAATCCCCAGGTTAAACATATGGTCAAACGAAATCTTTTTTGAAGCTAACATGACAGAATTTTTGTCCTTGCCTAGGATTTAGATTGCCTCAAATTCTCTGCCACCAATCTGAGTTCCTTAAAAATGTTTGAAAAATTGTTATTTTAAGGTCATATCCTTGTGTGTGTGAGAGCTGATGGGGACTCTGCCCCAGCCTCAGTGGGAGCAGGGATGAAGAACTCCTGGTGCTGTGTTTCCGAAGCTGTGGCACCCACGCATGGTCTGGCCAGCGATCCTATCTGATGATAAACCTCCAAACTTCCAAGGAAATTATGGAAATAAGGCCACACCTGCCAGAGAGGATGCAGCCCTGGTGTAAGTGGGAGTGATTAATTTCCAGTCCCTCTCCTCCTTTGTCCATGAAGTTGTTTGTTGGAGGCAGCCTCAAGAAATCTTTCTGTGATCTGGGGGAATATTATTCTCTGGGCTCTGGCCAGCTCCATGTCTTCTCTACAAGAGACGCTATGGGGACAGAATGACTACAGGAAAGTCTCCAGAAATTTGTCAGGCCTTAGAAAGCAGCAAAAATATTAGCGACCATGTACCTGATTTTCCTGATAGAGCTGCACCCATTAGTAAATCCCACATCTTTTCTGCATGTGAGGTGTCTGTGGCTAAGCGAGTTAAGGAGGCCAGCCTTTGCCAGCCATGTTATTCATCCAACAGCTCCAGGGCTGCCACTGTCAACAACTTGTAAAGCCAAGACAGCCAAGAAAAGCCTTCTGAGGAGCCCAAGCCTTGCAGGCCATTGCAGTAAACACTGGGATCCAGAACAGGGAGGGTAACTCATGCTAGTCTTCATTTAAACTATCGATATGTACAGCTGAGGAATGAAATTACCAAGTATCTAGTTTGTTCCTCTGCCACTGACATTCTCTCCTTTGCATTCCTTTGCCGTGAGTTCAGCCTGTATCATCTCCCACATGCTATATCATCTCTCTCCATTGCTGACCCCCGATTATGCTGCCTGAAAAGCATGGAGCACAAGGGAAAAGAGACTGCAAACTAAGACTACTTAGTGGGTTTCTCAAGCATTAGGACTCCAGGGACAAGAGATTTGGCTTACAGTTTGTCAGGGAAAGTTCTGCAGCTGCCTGGAGGTGGGAAAACAAAACAGTGTCATTATTTTTACTTTGTTAATGAGAGATCAGGGTGGGTCTCTACAGCTGGAAAGACAAAGGGCAAATGGAAGTCAGGGCTATTACACAGATTCAACAGATGTCTCCCAGCCTTCCTGGAGATGATGGTAATGAGAGCAAATAGCTCCTAGCCCTGCCCATAGTGGAGGCTTTCTATGGTAGGAGGGCTTTTCTTTGCAGCACAGTGACTGAACAGACAGACAGATGGCTTCACAGCCCCACTTCACTCCAAACTCACTTGACAGCTGGGAAGAAGACAACAACAAAAAAAAAAAAACAACACATAGAAATAGAAATGAAAAGTAGAAAGAAGACAGAGGAACAAAAGTGCTCATTCACTTAACCACACATGAGTTGCAGGGCACTACACAAGTAGGTTTCCAGGAGACATTTTGAAGATGTTATTTTGAAGATTATTACTATGTTAGCTATGTTAAAAGTTAAAGTTTAATTATATTTAAAAATTTTAACTATAATATAAGCTTTGTTTAAAATTTACTATGTTAACTTTAAATATGAGGGAATGACAGAGAGGCAGGTGTTAGTTTGGTTGAATCTGCTGCTGTTAATTGGGAAAAGTGAGGAATAGTCAGTCTCATGGTTGTAAGTTTTGATAAAAGATGAGCTCAGAGTGGGGAGGACCACATGTTTGTGTCCATGAGTAGGATAAGAGAGGATGACAGTTTGACCTCCTGAAACCGGGATGGAAAGAGCTGTATTTCATATGGATTTAATTGAGGTAGTTCGGAGGATGCCTGAATATTACAATGAGGATGGTGTGCTGGCCTAACATTGCCAGGATCTGATCTCCACAGAGAAAGATAAAAGCATTGGCAGCCTAGAGAGGGGATCCTTGTGGTGATGCTTCATGGGCTGTTGCACTGTCACAGCAGTAGAATGAAGGATGAGAATGTCCAAGCAATGTTTTAGTGGCTCTGCATCTAACGCTAAGCGTGTCAGTAGCCTGTTTACATCATACTGAACTGCAGTCCAAATTATTGTAATTACTTTTTCTTAGGAAGACCGATGAGCTTTTTGCCTTCAGGTAGTGTCCAGTTTTCCCAAGTCTGGTTCCTGTACATTCTCAAAGCTTCTGCTTTCTGTCTGGCATTCCAATTTCTTGAACACTTTTTCTCCTTTTCTTTCTCTGAATCACTTTCTGTGCTGGTGTCTCTCAGTGCCTAATGCATGTGTTATCATACCAACTATGGTATATTCTCTGAATTCAAATTCATCTTTAAAGCACTTTACTTCTGGGGAGCTCTCCAGAGAAAATTGCTTCACATGCTGTTGTCTGTTTCATTTATCCCAAAGCATATCCTTGCTCAGGTTCAAGCACATCTGTTTCACATCTCTTTATTTGATGTCACTTCTCAGCCCTTCCTACTTTTCTCCTTCCTGCTTCACTGTTTTAATTCTCTGTTTTCATCTGTTTTACTGTGTCATCAGTGCCAAAGCTATTTGGCCCAATTGTCATGCTAATTATGGAAATTTACTTCACAAAGATGGAGTGAGAACAGTTATGTTAGTGTTGCTGATACACCAGGACCTGAATCTGGGATTGATTTCTTTCTTGCAATAACATGCGTGATTTTGGCAATATCATTGAATAATGAACTTGCTTTCATTTAGAGTACTCAATACCAAATGTAAAATTTAACAATGATGAATTCTGAAAAAAAAATCTATTGTATTGTAATTGTCTGTCTACAAACGATGTCATCTGGCAAACAGGAGTCACTAGAGAAGCTCCTTACAATGCAGTCAACTGGGAACAAGTTGGTTTTCCTGGTTGTGTAAGCCATTAAACGAGTGTGACAGACAGCATAGCCTTCAGCAGTCTACAGCAAGGAAGGCTTTAAAGACTACATTTATTTTGAAACACTTAAAGATTATTTTGAAAGTTCAAATCTCAGGAATAAGGAGAAAGATTGGGAATTGTTGCCTGGAGTTGTGAAGCTACTGGAAGGAATAGCAAAAATCCTTCAGTTCATAAAGGACAAAATATTTTTTCCATAAACACAGCTTGACCCTCCCCTTGGGCTTCGTTTTCACCTGTTATTCAGCTCACCAAAGCTACATTTTCTCCAAGCATCACATTTTGGCTGAGAAGACCGTATGGCTTCTTGCCAGATAGAATGGTTTAAAGGTATTTCTATGCATATTTGATTTGCTTTGAATGGACAGAACTGCTGAGTTTTTCACCATCAGCTCCTCACATTCCTGCAGCAAATCTTTCCTGTTACACTCTGGGTCTCCCAAACTCCTTGCCTCTACAGGTTAGGGAACATTGAAAAAATGTGTAACCCTAGAGAGTGATGACAGCTTTTGCAAAGCATGTTGTTGGCTTGTACAGATTTGAACAATGGATGGGGTCTGTCAGAGAATTTAGCCATGCATCCAGAGGCTGCTTGGGAATGCCAGCTGGGGAAGCAGTTCCCTGGCCAATGATCCTTGTGTATCTCTGAGCTGACTCATAAGTGAGAGGGAGAATTTTCAGAGCTGCTGATATCCCCTGCATGAGATATCTACACAGCTTTCCCCCATGGGACAGAGGGCAAAAAGAGAGGACACACAAGTAAGGGTCTCTAGGCATCAGTAAAAGGACAAAACAATGATTTTGCTGAAGCTTGGCTGACAGCTTGGTGCCCTCAGTGCACCTGAGGATGGGAAGCACCTGCTAACTGTGTGTGCACATTTTCATGCAGCTGCACCTTGGTGACTGCCTGTGATGTGTAGCTCAGTCCTTTTACCGCCCACATCACTGTCAGGAGGTGACATCAATAAAGAAAATCAGCTGTGAACTGACACGGATATAACACTGACAATTAGAAATATTTCAAAGCCATTCAGCATCTCCTCTTTTCTGTGAGGATTCACTTCTTCTGGCCCTTCGTGGTCTCCCTGACCTTGTCACATGTCTCTGAGCTGCTGACACTTCATCCCTGAGTTATGACAGGAGTTATGGATCTGTGCAGTCCTGTTTTATGATGATGATTTATCATTTGTATTACAGTCATGACTAGAGGCCTCAAGCAAGATCAGGGCCTCACTGTGCAAGTCACTGTATAAACATGTATTAGGACATGGTCCTGCTCTGAAAAGATCACAAACAAAAGGTGGGAGGATGAACAGAAACACGGAGATGTGAAATGCAATACCCACCATAACCTGAGGACAAGCACCAGGGCAGGGAGCAGCAGCATTCCTGTTCCCTGGCTCCTGCCTGCCCATGTCCACACCAGGTTCTGCCATCTGCTACTCCTCCCATGTCCTCCTCTCCAGGAAGGGGCTGGCACCTTCCTGGCTCGCCACATCTCTGCCCAGGAGACACCTCTCTGCCTCCCCCAGTGGATGCTGCAGCTGCTTTGCTCTCATGCAGCTGCTCCATCACTGCTGCTGCTTCCAAAATTATTAAACATCCATTATTTCCACAAAATCACAGAATTAAGGTTGGAAAAGACCTCTAAGACCATCAAGTCCAACTATTAATCCAGTACCACTGTGTTTAGCACTGAACCGTATCCCCAAGTGCCACCCCACATTTTTTTGGGGGCCTACCAGGGATAGTGATTCCACTACTTCCCTGGGCAGCCTGTTCCAGTGCTTGACCACCATTTCAGTGAAGACTTTTTTCCCAATATCCAATTTAAATCTGCCCTGGTGCAACTGGAGACGATTTCCTTGCATCCTGTCACTTGCTACCCTGGGAGAAGAGTGGTTTTTTCACCACTAAGCTGATAGTTGTCGCTACCAGTAGAGTTGTTAGTTGTCACCTCCAAAGTAAGACCGGATGGTTTCATTTCTCTTCAGAGCAAAATAAAACAGGTAACTTAAAATTATTGTAATCTTACATGTGGATCTAAGATATCTTTGGTGCAAGACTGACAGTGTACTAGATTGAAAGCACAGAGCCATACTGTGGGACAGCTGCATCCTATCACCACTTATGAGGCTTAGATCTCACTTTTGGCTCTACCCAAACACTGCCCTTGCTTTGCCTCTGCAGTACTTAGGGGATAATTGGAGGGCAACATTTTTCCTCCTTTTGTAATTGTTATTGCACTTGGCATTATGACCAGAGCTGTTCTCTACGTATAAAAATGCAGTTTGCAGAGCTTAACCTCAAAGATGGGTGTGTGGACTAGCATCAGCCCTAGGTTTATATGAATAATACATTGAACAATGCTTGGAAAATGTTGTAGAGCTAACACTCCTGTAAATGCAAAACTATACAAAGAAGAAAAACAAGATGCAGACTTGGTCCGAAGATTTTCAAAGAGGAAAAATCCAGCCTGTGCTTATGAAAAAACCTGGTTATGCCCTTTAGGAAAACAAGGAAATAAAAACACCGAGAGCTGCTCTGCCTCACACTGCTGATAGGAGCACCAGTGCAGCAGTCAAGAGTAGGCAGACATGCTGAGATGGCATTAGTGTAACAAGTAGGTAGTAAACTGAGGGGCTCTGGTGGGCTTACAGTGAAGGCTTACAGGAGACTCTGATGCTGGCTAGACTCCAAAGCCTGATAGAAACAGCAGAAGATGCTGCTTCCAAAGAACCTGGAAAGTGTGGCTTGCATCTAAGGGCAATGGAAACATTATCACACGAGCAAGGCCACGGTCAAAGCTACATGGAGGGCAACCTGTCCTTCATCCATTTTGTAATGAGGAGCTTGACAGAGGATGACACAACTTGTAGCTCCAGGCAGATATTCAGTCTGTCTTGCAACATCTGAGCCAGCTTTTGGAGCTTTCATTACAGAAAGTGCTCATTCCAGCCAATATATCCTCCATCCGCTTAACAATAACCCTGTAACGGTGGCAGGTGGCACCAGGCAGACTTTTCCTACCTATTCAATTAATCTTCAGCGTAGCTTGAGCACACACAGCAAAGACCTGCATCACAAATACATCAAGGAGTGTTTGCAAGGTGTAGGAAGGCCTCTTTTCCTCTCAGAACCAGGGAGGGTCCAACCTTCCTAGCCCACCTTCATGTTTCCCAGGTGTGCTCCACAATTTGCTCTGTGTGTGTCTAATTCCTTTCTTCATAAAACAGTTCAGCCTATATTGATTATATCTGCATGTTACAGTCACCATATAATGCCACAAGGAGTGAAAACTTCCCCCACAAATATGTTTATGAGGAGATTTTTTACCACTTAAATCTTTTGAATGGATGCAGTAACTTCACAGTAAGCAATCTGTGATCTCACCCCTAGCAGGTCCTTTGCTGCTGTTTAATTCATCCCTCATCCTTTTTTTCCCCCCCATTTTTTTTTCTTCTAATTTAATTTTTATAACTTCTATTCTTTCTATAAAATAGACACAGAAGTGGTGCTGGCCTTCCTCACAGTCAGTCCAGCCTCAGATGACACACTTGTCATGTGCTGCTCTATGCACTGACCAAGAAGCAGCCTCAGCCCAAAATGAATCATCAAACAAACGCACTTTCACCAGACAGCCATTTTTATGCCTTGTCGTGTGAGACAGCTATTGACAATCCAGCAGTTCAGGCTGGTTTTCTTTTCCCTTTGTTGTCAGAGATGTGAGGCTGATCTAAGCTTCTTCAAGGGTGAGTGAGATGCAGAGCAAGTGGGACATACAATTTTATGGCACCAGGCTTTACTATTTCCACTCCTCAGTGACAAAATCCAGTTCTGATGTGGCATGTGGTCTGTAAAGCAGCTTGTCATCATGTTCCTTCAGGAAGCATGGTGGAGCTGAGCTGCCAGTGGGCCTCCCCTTCAGTGTCTGAAGCTCAGACACCCAGTCTGCCATGAGAACTCCCTCCTGAAAATGCACGGTAAACACAACATCAGCAGCATGAAGAGGTTTGGGGATCAAATCAGCATAATTTATTTTTGTGGAGACATACCCGTAAAAAGCCTGGCTGCTGCACTCCTCTTGGGCTGCTGGTATTTACCAAACAACTGCAGGCTACAGCGTCAGCCAGCGGTGCCTTGCAGGCTGGATCACAGCTCATTCTCTGACTGCAGTGGCACTGCAGGAATAAATATGATACCTGTGAGGCGGAGATGTGTTATTAAAGCCATAAAGATAACAACATCGCTCCTAAGTGGAGAAATTTAGTTCAGTGTGTATTACTGTTAAATGGCAAAATTACAGTTGTAACAATATGGGGATGTAAATGTAATTGTGTATAACATCGTGTAATCATTAAAATCCACATAAATTTTGTTCACTCAAATTAAACACAAGAAACTACTGCTTGACACCTGAAACATTAGCATAATATTCATGCCATATGGCTGGCATTTTCTGTTTCTTATATGTCACTCTTCATTCTTGTCAGCTGCTCACGAGAACTTGCCAGATAACATCTACACCATTGCCAAAAATGTCTAACAGCTGGTGTAATACTGGTTAAACACACAGTAATGTTTCAAACTTTAGTGCTCCCATCTACCCACTAGAGAGCTGGTTCTTAGAGCAGATGTTTAAGCTTTGCTTTTAAATTAACTTCAGTCTGCTTTTGTGTCATTGGTGTGTTTTTATGCTCCATCATGCTGCCGCCTTCTGTGAGATGAATGAGCTCAGCAGCATCCAGCCTTAAAATACATCAACTGTCATGATAAACTCCGTGATAAAAATGCAGCTCAGAGCTGGTGACGTCTCACATTTCCCGGTGTCCATGTGATCATCCTTGCAGCACGGAGATCTGCATCTGCTTGATGTCCTAGATGCCACTGGCTGCTGGAGCCCTTCTGTGGCTCAGAAATTGGCACAGAGGGTCCTAGTGCCCAAATGAGACTCCAAACCACAATGTGGGCTTAAGGCCCCAGCCCTGCATGGGCATGGTTTAGAGCTATGTCTGCCCCAGCTGAGGATTGAGCAGCAGGGTCTGTACTGGCACCCAGGCTTGTAGCTGAAGTGGTCCCTAACCCCACCCTCAGTTCCTAGGATTTGAGGCCACTGGTGGACAGCTGAGAACAGGAGATACATTTTGCCCCTGTAAATACCCCTTAAAACAGTCCTAATGACTAAATCAGGAATTGTCTAATGTCTTCCGCATGGCAATCAGTGTGAAATCTGCTCATACTGAAAGCCGTGTAGTTGGATGATTTACATATTAAGATTTATGATGAGCCAGGCACATGAATGCCATTGAATTAAACAAACATCCAATTTCATAACCAGTCTGATTTTACAGATAGCACATGCAGTTCCCTTGGGGCTGTGAGCTTAAAAGCCTGATTTACACCTTTGGAAAAGAAGACTCCTCACTCTTTTTGCTTTGCTCTTCTTTTCCTGGAGACAAGGAGGTATTTTACCTTTTGCTCCTTGAGGTTCTCTTCCAATTGAAGACACTTCCCAGTTAAAACATTGGGTTGGATTTTGAGGCACTGTGATAGAGGGCATTTATTGAGAAGGTGCTATGATCTCCTTAGGTGCCCAGATGGCTCTGTAAGGACAAAAATGGAGAAATAAGAGTGCTGGAGAGAAGTGACCTCTGGCCCACCAGAACTGGACAGTTTTATCCTGCTAGACTGCTTTATCTCATGTAGACAATAACCTAATGCATGTGTTTTTTTACATGGAGACATTTTGATTTAGGCTACCTTTTGGCATAGGACGCTCCTTCTGAACCATGACTCCCCTGTTCTGGCTGCCATACAGGCACACAACAAAAAAGTGACAGCTGAGTGAAGAAGCTTCCAATCCAACACAAGGCAAGAAACAGAGGTATGGACAGGCAGACAGTGTGGGTAAATATATAAGTTCATGCTATAGGCAGTGGTCTTAGCATGCCATAACCAGCATCAGGCTTATATACTCATTTTTGCTATGTGGGTTGCATGAGCACTGGATATTCAGCCTATGGCTCATGCCTCTCATTTCCCTCTTCCTGCACATGCAGACCTGCTCACATGGAAGAAGGGTTGGCAGAAGAGCTGTGGACTGCATATATCAAAAAGTAGATTTGCACAATTTTTATTCTTTGCAGACGTTTCTGCCGCTATACTGTATCTCTGGAAATTATCCATCTTGGATAATGGATGGATGGAATTAGATTAGAAACAAGACAAGATGCAATTATTCACTGAGGATGACTTGGATAAACTGGTAAAATGGGGCCTGCAGCTGGGCCTGTCAGCATCTGGTTTGTGTGCACACAGAGGAATCACAGAGGATTTTATCCTTGGCATTAGCTGTAATAGGATAAACATATTTTCTGTTTATAGTAATACAGTCTTTTATCCACATTAAAAATCATTACTGGGACATTCTCTATCACATAACAGCTGGTATCACTTATTCCAATAAAGTGTTATCCATGTGAAGTCCCTAAGTTGGAAAAAAAACAATGATAAAAATGAAAATAAGATTCATTTTGATGAGGAATGAAGACATTACCTTAGGCCAGAGAACTACATCAGTCTGCTCATCCCCCTTTTCAGTGCTGTGGGATCCAGGGCAGGAGCAAATGTCAGCCCACTCATTTCTTCATGTCAGCTCAGCTCTTTTCCTAAGGAAAAGCTTTCCCTCACACCAAAGTTTGCAAGCTTACTCCTGAAGTAGACAAGCAAATGGGACACTCCTAATTCATTTAGGTGCTTGGTGCATCCCTTAAAATAATTTTCTACTTCTTTAGGCATTTGGGCACTGTTGAAAGTTAGGCTATCAAGACCATGCAAAAGGCATGATAGAGCTGAGAACAGAGATGCTGTTGGGAGGATACTCCCCTGCTTTTCCTCTCACACCTGCTTACTTGTGAACGTGCTCATTGGCGTTTGAATTCTGAGGTAAGCAGCGAAAGTGGGAAACTTCTGCTAATGGATGTTCTTGCTGGATTTTTAAAATTTTCATCTGTAGAATCCGTGGACCATTTTGTTGTAAATCTTTCATTTTACACACAGTAATTGACACTAAAGATTTGGCACAATGCTGCACTCCTGAAACTAAAGATGTTGGTTATCAAACTATGATGTTCTGCTGCAAAAAGATGACTAGAAAGAATGACATAAGTAGGTGTTCCTGGAGGCAAAACATGTAGTACAGTGCAGCTCATTACTTAGTAATGTAGCACACAAATGTGATTGTAATCCATCATTTTTACCACCACCTTGAACAGGATTACAGCCAGCTTGTAGGGTCATACAGGTACCCATATGACTTAGGCACTGAGGTGTCCTTCCAGCTCAGGCCGTTGCAAGTCTGTCATTTGCAGTGTTCCATTTCTGTTCTTTAGTTTGTCAATGTGAATTATTTGACAGAAATCACTTCAGTGCAAAGGCAACCAGGTGATGTGTGTGACTGAGTGTCAGCCAGCAGGTCAGGAAATTGGGGTTGCATTTCTTGCTGTTGATAGGTTTAGCTATGTGACTTTTTAAATTATTCTTTTATGTCTCTGTATTGATATAAGGTACATTAACACAAAATTTCCAAACTCCGCCTTTGCCCTGTATATCCTTTCTACATGTACTTAGAGCATTTGATTTGTCCCATTTGCTTCAGCAATCAGGTTCATAATCAGGAGGGTATAACATTTACAAGGTAAGATTTTCATTCCTTACAAGACTACAAAAGAGAGGCAATGCTAAGCACAGTGGTTGCAACACAAAGGGTTAAATTTTTTTTTTAATGTGCTGCTCAGGGCACCAAAGCCAAGTGAATGGACCTCCTGCCATCACCCCACACATCCCTTAAGTGGCTGCCCCATAGGTCTGATGTTAGATGGCACTGGAGGCCCAGTGTGCAAAAACAACCGTGTGTACTTCAAATCAACAAAGCTTGTAAGGTGAAGTACAGAGAAATAAAAATAATAAGAAAAATCTGCTTTTTTTTTTTATTATTATTTATTCTTTTCCCTCTCTGTTATTTTACTACAGCATATCAATGCCTTCTGCTGACATGGGAATCAGTAGAAGTAGCCAAGATTTTTGTGCACTGTAGAGGGGGCACTGTGCTCTGGTTTAGGGAATCAACCTTCTTTTCACTGAGAGTATTTCTAAGACCAGGTTTAGAGGGGCTGAAAGGCTGAAATATTTGTCTATATCAAGCATCATTTTTATCATGGACTTTATCAAAACTTTTGAAGAGACTTTTTAATGCTTCATTTCTCAGAACTCCTCATGAGACTGGTATACTTTCTCCAGCTTCATAATGTCAGAAGCAATGACTTAAAAGAAAATCACTCAAAGAAATGCAAATAACTCACTGTTAAAAAGAAATCAGGATTTTTTTCCCCAATACTTCTATAAGAACTATTTTGCTGAATTTTAGTGCAGGAAAACTGCTGTTGTCTATTTAAATTTCTTACCTAACATTTAAGGTTTTCTCTTGGCTGACACTTTTTGGCCTTGCATTAATCTTGGGATTGTTTCACAAGAGACCCAGGGAACACCCACTGATAACAATGTCAAACATTCAATGTATTTACTGAACGTTTCCACTTGCTTGATCATTAAGGCATGCCTTGGGTATGAGGTCACTGATGTTGTGTAAGTGTAGAATTTATGGGGTGATTTGAACTATAGGGGAGTCCTGACATGTTTTTGGCAAATACTGTCAGATACCATGGACTGATGCCACTCAGAGTTGTAGCTCTGGGATATGATCAGGTTCTAGCATGAACATTTTGCATTAGAATTCAAATCTTCTGATTACAGAGAAGATGGGAAAAAGGTTATTTGAACAGACCTTACATACACTGGAGAAACGTTTTTGCTAGAACACATTTTCTTGTCTGTTAAAATAGATTAATTATACATTAAATCTTCTGACAAACAAAAGTGAAAATGTAATTTTAGAAAATCAGAGGAGAAAGCTTTACATAAATGCAGCATGCAATCATTGTGCTCTCCTTTTTAATCCTTCATTTAGGTTGGAGAGAGCAGCAAAGGACTAAGTTAAGACGGTACCAGTGAGGCAGATTCAGCAGCAGCTTGGGCTGTAACCAAGTTTGGTCTTCCTAAACTGTAATGCCAAGTTTGCCAAAGGCTTGTTAGGAGCCTTGCAGTGCCTATTCCTGGCCTGATTAAAACTCATTTAAATAATGAAAAGAAAATCTTCAGTTGGATATCAGCACCTTTTAGAAAAAGTGATGATGACTTTGGCTGCCTTAATTTGTCATTTCTCTGTTGGCACTGTCGTGAGAAAAGCCTAAGACTTGGAGTACTTGATAGAAACCAAACAGGAACAGGATCTGGACCTGTGTAGCTGCTGACTTTATCACATACCTGCTGCCTGACTTTTCTGACTCTGTTTTTCTTCCAGCCTCTTGATTTGCATGCTTAAATTGCAAGCTCCTTCAGACAAGGTCCATTTCTCACCACAGATTTATGGAGTCTGTCATCCGTGGTTATGCTGCAAGACAAACAACCAGCAAAGGCTGCCACTCATGCAGGAGGTTTCAGCAGTTCTTTTCCACTTTGTCTAAGATATTGAAATAAGGCCACTTCTGGTGTTGTGCACATTTTAATCCTTTGCAAAGACATTAACCCTTTGACATTAGTTCCGCTAATTGGACTTTGTTTCATTATCTGAAGTTTTTCCCTTAACATTTTAAAAATCGTGTTGTTGGCTGGTCGCCAGCTATGAGAGACCACAAAGGAACAGCATTTCAGCAGGGGCTCTAGAAAGAAATATTCTCTTGGTATTGAATTAGACTGTATTTCTTCATCCCACCTCTAATATAAAGGAAGGACATGGAATAAAAGCCATAGAAAGTAGAATAAAAGGTAGAAGGAAGGAGAGATTCAAGGAGTTAGAGCACATATTTGAAACATAAAGACTACACAAGACTAGCTGCTCTGTGGACGGGGATTTTCAAAAAGGGGGCAAGGCTGAGACACAAAATACTAGATTTGACACATACTTTTTAGGGATCCCTAGCAGAAATATTTTGTAAGGATTCTTAGTGGAATATGCACAGGATGATTTTAAGGAACAGTGCTGCTTTTGATATGTAACATTCATGCAGCTCCCCAGTTTTTGGAAATGTGCTATCTAGCCCTAGGAGTCCACTTCTTATAGGAAGGGCCTTTGAATAATGTTTCAGAAATTCTTGACCTGCCCCCTAAAAGATTTTCAGTATTGCTTTTTTTAAAAATAATTTTTTTATTAAACCCATTTACATTAGATAAATGGGTAAATACTGTGATCTATTTTCCTACCCTTATTTTTATTTAATATTTTGTATGCCTATTGGGATAAGGATTATCCTACGACACAGAAAGGACAATCCCATTTTCTGTGGAAAACAAAGCACGAAGTCTTCTGATAAATAGCACCAAAACTGCTTTGCTTTTTAGGCAGGCAGCATTCTCCAGCTGAAAGACTTAGATATTGGAGCAATGAGTGTATTAGTGTAGTGAAGCTGACATTATCAGGTGTTGTATATGAGAAATATCATTTTTGAGTTGTCACACAGCTATTATTAAGACACTACTCAGAAGAACACAGTACATCATTGTGGCTGTCACTGCACTCACTGCAATCATCAAACAACCAGGCACAGTTAAACAGAATATTTCTTTCACTTTCAGGGCAAATTACACTTATGGTTTATTTATGGGATGGATTCTTTGCATTTAGGCATCCTCTGCCAGTGTTTTACAATAGCTCAGGTGGCACAGACCTGCCACTCAGTGCTGGTCAAGTGGGATGGATGGCTGGATGGATGGCTGGATGGCTGGCAGCTGACTGGGGAGCAGACCCCCTGCACTTCCCCAGTGTGGAAGCTGGGGAGGAGGTGGTTTTGGGTCAGGAGGTGGTAGTGCTGGCCCTCCAGTCCCTCTCTGCCAGCAGTATTGGAGGACAGGGTCAGGTGACTTTAGGCAGCATTCTGACCGTGATTCCAGACAGGATAGGAATCCAGGAGCTTCCACAGCTGCTCCTACCTTGCTGCCTCACCACAGACTCTGGGGCCAGGACTCTTACTATCCTCTGTCCCTGCAGCATCTTATACACACTCAGGTGTCTCTCTCCAGCTGCACACCACTAGGAGCAAATCGCAATTCTTCCCTGGGCTTCCCCACAGCCACAGCCATCAACACCAGGTATTTAAACGCACACCAAAGAAAGAAAGTGAGCCCTAGATTTAGGATTTGAACAGACACTATTGTCTGAATCCCTACTGACATTTTTAGGTCACACACTGCTTTCAGATTACCAAGCCTTGATCCTCTAATCTCTCCACACATTGAACTTCCATTGACTTTAACCTGCCCAGCCATATTCTTTAAAGCCAATCTCCCCCATTTATTGCACCACGTGAAGCCCCGATGGACCTCTAAATCTTTCAAGAGGTTTGTAATTTGGTGCATTCCCTAAGGAAAACTTGGAAGGGGTCCAGGAAACAAGGCTAATTTAGGAGACAGGAGAATATGTCTTCTGAAGAAATGGCTCCAAGACCTTAACATGTTGGGCCGTGAAAAAGGAGCAGGTGAGATAGGATTTAATTACAGTGTACAAGTACCTAAGGGTAGAACAAAGAACTAGGTCTGAATCTCTAGCAAAAGGGTAAAATATGAGGTCATGGGCTGAAATTGAAGTGTATATCTCTCAGCAGAAGGCTTCTCTGTGCATGTAATAATCCGGCAGACAAGGTAGTGGAAAGTGGTAGTAGGTGCAGGAACCCATTTATTACCACTGCAGTGTGCCCAGGTGGCCCTGCAGATGGTTCTTGTCAGTCATTAGTGGCTCTTTTTCTGAGTTTTTTGGTGTTTCAATCTACTATGCTATTTTGGAGGGCTTCGTCAAAGCTGAGCTTCTGGGGATTAAAAAGAGAAGCAATACTTAAAGGCTAACAGTAAGAAATACATAGAGTTTTTTTTCATTAAATGCTTTAAATTTTATGTACATGGTAGGTAGGTCTGGCAAAATGGCATCACTCCCTCTATGGCCTGGTGCTGCACAAGAACACAGTTAATGCTGTGCAATGCTGACAAACTCCTGGCAGGTGAAAAGTAAGGTTTCCGTGACATCACAAATAGTAATGTGGTACTGGGAATTCCACCTCATTCACCCTGTTAACATTTATGCAGTAGGGGAAATATAAAAGATCCAATCTGGGAGCTGAGTACAGCATGGGAAATATGAACTTAAGCTTCCTTTAGAAAAAAAAAAAACCAAACAAGGTGTCTCTCCACTAACTTGAAATGGTTTGTGTTTAAGTTTTTGAATCAGTTTGTGCAGGAGGTGGCCCAGTTTCAGCTGGTGCCTCCACCTGCGAAAAATACCAGGATCTGTGGAGGCAACAGGGACATTGGTCTGCCCTTTTGCAAGCTGAGTAGCTTCATTTTCAGCCATTTCCAATCACTTAATCATCTGCTAATGAAAAAGCTACTCAGAGAAAAGGTTAATATGAGATTTAAGTTGGATTTATAGGTCATCAATAAGCAAGTTATTTTGGGCAGTCTATTCTGGTGTTGCAAGGTTCCTAAACAATGTTCAGAGTTGATTTATTCACTCCACCAGAAGTGTGGGAAAATAATGAGTAAGGCAGCAGTTCTTCCTGCCAATATTGCTGTGTACGCTCTGCCCATTTCTTTTTTTAATGGCAAACATCCCATTAACAAGTTTGATAGACTAATCCCAAGACTACAGCATCTGTAGATTGATTGGGGATGGGGCATGCCTACAGCTGCTACTACATCCTTCAGAGGTCCCTGATAAAGTACTGAGACTCTGATTGCTTGCTGTAGCTTCTCAGAGGACTGCGCTGGTCCCCTCCAGCAAGGGAGATGTGACAAGCTAAATCAAATGCTCCCAGGAGATCAGTTCCAGTCGCTCATGGTGGAAGATGTGGTTTCAGGCTGGACAGTCCTGCTGAGATTCAATTGGGCAGCAAAGATAACATCAACAGTTGTCATCCTAAGCTCCTTCTGCTGTCCCTGGAGAGAGACAGACTCTTCTAACATGCAGCTCATTTTCAGGAAAGCAGTGAAAACTGGTCACAGACTGTACCTAACAGGCCCTGTTTCCAAGCTTGGATTATGGGATAAGTCTTGGGTTAGGCTCCTGGAGTCCTTTCATAGGTTATGGTTACAAGTGCATAAAAGATTTAGCCCAGTAGTCATAACTGTAGCCACCCAAACTCAACAGTTTTGTCTTCTCTGAGGCCCTCCTTGACACTTCTGTCCCAAGACAGCTTAAGTTAAACTGAAATTGTCATCTATGAGCCTCAGGTTTTTTCATCAAGTATCTGTGACAGAAATAATGATCTTTAAAATTACATTATTAAGCCTTCTTTATCAATTTTGACAATTCATGTAAATTTTCTAGAGCAGAGACATTGGACTGGTGCAAAGCAGAAATCATAGATGAGATTGTGCAAGACAATTTACCATTTCAAGGTATGTTTCACTGACGCTCAGGATGGGAACAACTTTGTTAATTTCTTCAAAACAGGAATTCCTGAAAGAATTCGTATTAAAAATACTTTCTTCTAAAATTAGTTTCTGTTATTTCAGAAACAGCATTTTATTAATGCTGGGAAAATGCTTCCCTAACGTAATTGAAAAAAAAAAAAAAGGAACTAGAGTATTTGACCTACTATAATAGTTTGGTTTGCTTTTCTTTGGTTTGGTTGGCAATCATTTTTCTCATCGTTTCCTGAAAAGAACAGTTTTTTAAAATAAATAGCCTTTGAGTAGCTTAAATTTTTATTCCATCCCATCTCCTCATATCTTCCCTCAGCCAAATCTTTTAGCTATGCTAAAAACCCTATTACATTTAATTTTATTTTGCAGCTCAAATTGATTAATTCCCTGTGTGCACTAGTCAATGAAATGAATAATGCAGCAATGACACTTTTTACAGAAAGTTCAGAGTATTGCTATGAATTGTTTTATTAGATGATATATCTATAAAATCTAGTTATATTAATCAACTTTAACAAAATAGAACTTGACAGCAGAGCCATAAACACGCCAAACCAAGACTGTGTGGGCCTCAGCAGAAGACACACATCAGCAATCTGTTTTGCTCTGATTCAGCCAGTCATTTGGAGCAAACCACCAACTGTGTTTAATCCTTTGTTGTTGCTGCTGCTGTTGTTGCTCTCTGGTGTGGTATCGTCTGAAGAACTGTCTTTAATAGCTACAGTTAATTCCAGCTGAGTAGCCAATGGAGAAATATCATATCTCTGACCAAGGGGTTTCTCACGGAAGAAATTCTAGATTCAGTTATTATAGCAAACAATTCTCATTGACCATACAGTTTATTTCACTCAGGAAATTGTTTTATGTTAAGCTAGCAAAAGAAGTTTGGTGAGGACATCTTTTGCCAAAACAAGCTGCATCTCTCTAGAGAGTAGTTTTCCAGAATTATTTTTTTTAAGGGTAAACATGGTGACGCAAGTTGCTCTGAGGGTAAAATTAAACCCTGTTTCTAGTAACACATTATGTGAGATGAAGTGTAAAATGTACAGGTTTTTGTCTTTAAATTTGACGTAAAATTTAAATCCAGAAGTTTTAAGGTGAAAAATGTTCTATAAATTATATATGCATCCCTCTTCTTTTGTTTCCTACATTTCCTTTACTCCATAATTGTGATACTTTCTTTGTTGAGTACTTTATGGAATCTTGGAAAAGAGACACTAACATAGAAAATGTCCTCGAATAGCTGGAATTATCTTCATTTGAATGAATGGTTTAATTAATTTCTGTCTGAGAATAAATTATTTTTTACTCTTCAAAATAGATTGAAAATCCACTTAGCAGAAAGAACAACATAGGTACAGAACAGAAAACTGTGGTGTTGCATTAACCTATCAAAACTTTACAAACAGTTACTTTAGGTGGCTGAAGTAGTCTGAATGAGTAAAACCATCCAAATCTCTCCTAAGTCAAAACTGGATAAAGAAGTGTAAGGCAGTAACTAGTTAAATGGTCTTCCCATAAGATCACTGAAAATTTTTTCATCCATATTTTGAAATTACACTTTGCTTCTTGATTCCACCTGAATTTAGAATGGCCAAACTCCCTAGAATATCCTCATGTCTTTTTAGTACTGAGGCACAATTTGGTAATGCTTTTATGTTTTTAAATGCTTTTATGTTTTGGGGGTTTTTTTATGCTTTTTAATGATTTTTAAAAATTATCCCTGATGTGACCGTAAAATTAGCATTCTGTGATGTATCAGTACTTCCACAGCCTTCAACCAGCCTCATGAGCCTCGAGGTGGTCGTTGGCCAATATTTGTGCTCATATGTGCTCATCACGATCTGCCTTCTGTATGGTCATTTGTGCTTTCCATAGCTCTTTGTGCCATGCCATGTTCAGAGTTATAGGCTGTGAGTTCCTTGGGCAGGGACTCATTCCTGTGAATTTACTGCACTTCACACAATAAAGAACAGGTTCTTCATGTGGCGCTCTGGCTCTACCACAATATAAATAACATTTTTTTATATTGGCGCAACTCCTTTGAGCCAAAGGAGGAGTCATGGAAAGAGGCGGTGAAGAAGCAGAGATTTCATCACTTTAAAATCATGTTATGTGAAGCATGCCTTTCTGTAAGATGTTATCCAGAGAAAGCAAGAACAGTATTTTGAGAATTCTAGTGATATTTTTTTAATTCACATCAGCCTACTATTAAACACATTCTGAATCTTTTAATGTATTGACATAGCAGCAAAAAAAAAAAAAATCCTGCCTTAGGCTACATTTTCTAAGCCACAGATCCAACTGCAGATATGATGCTTTTAGTAAATTGACAGAGGGAGCTGTAAGAGTGGTTTAGATGATTCATATTATTCCTCTGGGCAGAGTCTCAGCTCAGAGTTCTCTGAGTCAGCTTTGGTGTTCCCTTATTGAGAGACACAGCATTGTTAGAAAACACCATTTTGTGGCTAAAGCAACTCTTCTGTTATAACAGCCCTCTGGCACTGACAAATGTTTAGCTCCCTTCAATAGGGAAGCTCCCTATGCATGCCAGCTAAATCCAGTGTGTTGCTTCTCAGTCATCTTTGCATCATTCATTTCTGAATTTTTGCTGTAAGTGCTTTAAGCACCAATTAACTCGGCTTCTACATGCCCTTGCTTCTGATCCCCGGGTTTATCAATGCCGCCTGTGTGCTGGCGTCCATCCTGGTTTACATCTGAAAACAGACCTGCTCACTTGCTGGCAGGGACACTAGGGCCTGGTTAATGGAAAGCCTTGAGGCCAGTGGCTATCAGTGCTTGGGCCCATCTGACCCCATCCCATGGCAACGCTTGCCCAGTGACCTGTGCTTGGAGCAGCTCAGGCTGTGAATAAAGCATGACCTTCTTTCCTGGGAACAGATCTTCTGCTTAATGACATTTATGGACTCATGAACTCAGAGAAGATGATGCTCTAATGGCAGCAGCAGATGAGACTTCTCATTGCCCAGGAGTTGGAACATTTGCTTTCTAGACGAAGTTTTTGAAACTCTGTTCATACTTTTCAGGAAAGTTCATCAGCCACCAGGCTTCAACATCCTCTGGCATGGCACAATCCTCCTGCCAGCAGAAAACACTCTCTGAGAGGGAGATGAGATTTACTGGGCTAAACCTAGTGAGCAAGATGGTACCAGGGTCCTTGGACTGTTGTGAGACAACCTCCCTGGAAAGGGAGAGGCCCAGGCCCTGCTCCTTGCTCCCACTCATCTGGTTTTTGCAGTTTATTGGTGACACTGAGGCTCATTGTCCTTCTAAGCTGTGCTGCATTATGGCTCCACATGTAATCGGAGAGCAGGAGCTCACCCATTCTCTGACCAGTACCAGATCACTCCAAGTAATATATAGCTCAAAAATATCAACCTTTACCCTAAGTAATCTAGGGCATTTCCAGCTCTCTGCGAAAGCAAGCCTTAGTTTCAATCTGTGTAAACCATCCCCAAATCCCTCTCTGTATGTACTAGACAATTCTGTCTTTGGGTCTTTCCTTTAGACTTTGTGCTCACTTTGCAAGTCAAGACAGACACACAGAAGGCCTAATAACAGATGTTGTTCATGTTCAGCAAGTTTACAAATGCATGCTCCAGGCACCTCTAGAGTCAAGCAGCTTGGCCTGCCAGACAAGTGTGCCTGGGCTGCCTCCTGCCTGGCTGTGGGCTGCCCTGAGTGCTGTTTCTAGAGCAGGTGGGAGGTCATGGGCCGTGGGACAGCTCCCTCCTGCCTGCCCAACCAAGGCTAGAAGGAGCGTCCTGTCTCTGCTTGCATTCACTGCAGAGCATCCACCAAGAGAAGGGACGCATCAGGAGCACCGAGGTGTTTGTCATAAATAGGACAAAGAGAACCTGAAGGGGTTTCTCTGCATCACTAGTGGTCAGTGATGCGGTTACCTCTGTGGTCCCAGCCAGCTCCACAGGCAGGGATACTTCTAAACTCCTCTGCACTTCTGTGGGGAGTGGTTTTGTCTCATATCTTTTGGGAAGGGAAAAAAATTGAAGGCATTTAATTTAGCCACTGTTTCTGGTGAAATGTAGAAGCACCTTGTGTTTTGAAATTCCTAAGTCTCATACCAGCTGTTACAGGCGCACTCAGCATTGCTGAATTCATAACAACAGGCACACAAACATGTGACTACTTATCTTCACTTGTGTACTCCTGTTTGTCGTAAGCTCCTCAAATATGCATCAGTGAGGCACACCCCCATACAGAAAAGTTACACAAAATACAGCTATAAAGCGTTCTTGAAACAAGTGGGAAAAGAGAATTCAAAAATCTTGAAATTAGTATGATTTTATTTCTTTAATTTTCTGTTCTTTAAATCTTGCCACACAAATGTTAATTTGAGATAACTTGGTGTTTTATAAAGAGCATTTAGACAAATGGTCATGGCCGTGTACAAACAGAGTACACATGCTTGAGGGAACTTTCTAGTTGTCTTTCTAATACCCTTTAAAACAGAACTTTCACAGTCTGGTAGGCATTTCTGCAGTAGCACTTAAACTGTCTCTGAAGTATTGCTTTCATATACAGCATTTGACTGACACCACTACATAAAAACACTCCCAAAACAAATCCTGGAAGTTAGTAGTCCCAGTATTTTATCTTGCTTGCATAGGCTGAGGTTCATAATTGAAAGAGTTATTTTGGACACCCAGAATACTGACACTGTCTTCAGCCTGAAGAATGCAAATGAATGGTGGACACTGCTGCTTTCCCATATATCTACATTGTATAAGGAAATAGAGTGTGGTGAGGGGGCTTTGTAGCAGTAAACACATGGCAGGTAAACTCTATGGCACTCTGCATCTTGCTCTGAGAAGAGAAAACTCAACAGTATTTCAGGTAGAAGCTCATAAAAGCCTTCTATTTGCCTGTACCCTCACAGGTATGATGTTTATTTAGGGTACTTTCAAATATCTTTGGAATTGTTTATGCAAGTTAACGTTTCTTTACTTAGCTGAAGGTCATGTATGAGAAGAATTTACTAAAAATTTGATGTTGCCAGGTAGGTACTGCATCCAAATTAAAGAGAAACGTAACCTTTTGCAAAATTGCACAACTAGATATAAATAACTCACACAGAAGCAACACTAATTGCCTATCATGGGCACACAGTCAAAGATTAACGTGTCTTGTTTCACCATTGCCTTTCCTGTATTGCCACATCCTTGGTCACCTGTGTCGTGTGCAGTGCACAGCAGGAAACCCCAGGCTCCAGAACGGTAGGGACAAGTAACTAAAATCCATATGGTAATACACTTTTTCAGCAGGAGCAAGGTGAAGGTCTGTCACCTTGTTCTCAGTCTGATACTTGTCAATCTCTCCTTGCAATGGGAACTCCTAGGAATCTAAAATCACGACAGCCTTTCTGATGATTTAAAGGCATGACAGTAGTGCATTACAGCAAACACATGGGGAGTACATCCCAGGTTGTCTAATAAGCAGAGTCCTTGCCTGAGTATTTGCGTATGTGCAAATATTCCATTAGCGTATGAGAGGTCATGTTTTAAGAACATAAAGCTAATATCCTCAAATGCAATGGGAAAATGTTAATAAGCGTGTTAAACTGTGAATATAAGCAATTTTAGAGTGGTGTTATAATTTTTTGTATATTTATATACAATACGACTCTGACTCTCATCAGACTCATCTGACTCTGATCAAGGTAGTTGATTTTCATCTGCTGGAGAAACAGAAATTTTAAATTATTACAAATCTTCATTTGTCAGTCTATTTGTTATCATGCAGCCTATTTACTGAGCTCAGAGCATGGTTCTTCCAGGGCTTGAAGCCTTGAGGATATATTTTTTGGGAAGATGCACAGCTAATTTTCCCCTTACTGTGCGTCCTTGTGTTTCTACACAGGGCTCTGAGAATAACTCTGCTTTTCCCTGCTTTTGGACATCATCTTGCAAAGCGGGGATTGACTAAAGCAAAGCAGCCCTGTGGTTAATAATACATGGTGCCTTCATGGCTGCAGGTACTGCCATGTGTTCAATAACTTCTGGCGATGAAAGATGAACAAGACCGATTCCATGTTCCCCCAGCAGCAAAAAGAATAAAAGCTGTTCATTTACTGCAGTTTAAAGAGGGAGAAAGGTGGCAGCGAGAAACCTGTCAGCAGTAAGTGCCCTGGTGTGGGTGGCCAGAGGCGGTGACGTTGCTGGTTTCTTGTCATGGCCACTCTGCCTGCTGTGCATGACTTGCAATTTATGCCTGGATGAGGTGTGCAGAGAAGCCTGTATTTCATACAGCTGCTTTGCCCTGTCATCACTTTGGCTTGGGGAGACAAAGTTGCGTTAGTTACAGTCTTTTACCACTTTTAAGCTTCTTTTAAGAACCGTGGGGACTAAAACATGTATTAAAAAACAGCCAGAGAGAGCTTGAAATTTTGAAATCAGAATGTTTATTGCTAGACAAATTTTCCCTTTGGAGAGGCACACTTTAGAAGTGGTTGACATTTTACAAAAGGCCTGTGGCTTTTGAAGATCAAGCCTCCTTAGATATTTAGTGATAAAAACATCAAAAACTTTGGCCTTAAACTGCATGGAACATTAGAGTAGGAACGCACTGAATGCTTAAACTTAGAGCATCTGCTCTACCATTTATTTGAGCAGAGAGGTAATAAAACTGTCAAATACTCACTTCTTTTTATACTTTTAAACAAAATATTACCAATGTGGTGATTATTCCTCATTGTTAAAAAGAGACTCTATATCTAGCATTACAAATATACACTAATACTTTAGACAAGTATGATTTACAGTGACTAAGCTTCATGAAAAACTGATCTTTATCCCACATTAAGATGGCACAGACATCCTCAGTCATAACAGAGTCTCTGTAAAAGTACATGCAATATGCACAGAGGAACACACTCGCATTTTTAATGAAAGAAGATTGAAACTGATTTTGTGGCACTTCTAAAACTCAGTCAAAGCAACTAGTCTTTTTTTCTTGTTATAAGGGGGAAAAAATGACTAATTTTGCCACTCTCTGATATCTGAATTAGTGCCTTACCTACAGCATTCTGAAGGAAAGAAAATCTCTCTTATGTTAACACAAAACTTTGGACTCATAAAAATTAAGGTGAAGCACACCATCTCTGTCAGAGATTCATTTATTTGAATAAAGTTGCAGAGGCCCTTGCCTGATCAGAGGAAGGTGTTCATCATTTGATTTAACACTTGTATGCTGCACAGAACCTGGACCCAACCATTCTGCTCTTTTTAAGGGACTCTGTAACAGAACTTGCATCAATACTGTATTTCCATGGAAATAAGATTAATTGAATTTCATGTTTGTGTGAGCTTCATCCTGCCAGGCAATTGACATCCCCTTTGATTAAGATTTTTACTTGTCTTTTGCTTTTATTTTAAAGGTTGAAAAGAAATGGCTTATTTAAGAAAGGAAAACTAGAAAAAGTTAAGAAATAATTATCCTGCACTTTTGCTTCATATAGCTGTTAGATTGTATATAAAGTGAGAGTTTCAGGTACTTTTTTCTACTCCAAATCACTTTTTTGAAAAAAAAGATCCAGTTCTTCTTTATTTGTGGACTACACTTCAGGTATAGCAGACCCTTTAAAATTTTGAGGAGCATCCACTAGTGGATTGCATCGTTTTCTGTGGTGGGGTGCTTATTTGCCACTTTGTTCCATAATGTCATGTGGAAACACCCCAGGCAGTTTCATTCTGCATAAAAGAAAGTTGTCCTTTATATAAGGGTGGAGAAAATCTGAAGAAGTCTCACAAAATAGCATAAGAAACCAAACTTATGAAGACTCCAGGGAACAGCTTCAAAAGTGACCTCTGAACTTGGCATACAGTTATTGCAGGTATCATGTCAAGACCTGAGTTAACTCTTTGGATACCCCCAAAAAAGGTGTATTACAGCAGTGTGCCTCAGCTCCACTGCTTCATTATGTGTGAGACCTAAGCTAGTAAGCTTAGAGCTAGTTTGTATATTTTTAGACTACATTTGTTAAACCACTTGAAATGTTTGAGTTTATCCAAGAAGGAGAGCTGTTATTTGATAAAAAGTGACCCCTTCTGTGGAAAAGGTACATCTGATACCATAAATCTCTTAAATCTAGAAAGCACAACAAGAAATCACACTAAGTAGAAATTTGGAACTTAAGAAGTGAAACTGGAAAACAGATGAGTGTAACTAATTATTGGAACATCTCAAATAACAGGAGAAGAAATAATCTAAAAGCAGAAGGGCAAAAGGGAATTTGTTCAAAATAGCTATTCAAGCCTCAAATATGTACCTTGGCTTAAGAAACATTTCCTTTTGTACCTAAATACAATTTTGAGCATCTCTAAAGAAGCTGCCATTAAGTATTGCTGGATATTTTGCCTTTGCCTGGTATATCTGGGAAAAAATACACCACCTTACCCCCCCCATATAGAAGAATTTGAAAGAACTATGAGATTCTGTCAAATTAACTAAATTCTTAATAATATAACTTTTAAAATCACATGGGGAAGCAAGAGATAGAAAGACTGAAAATACTGAGGTACTCATCTGAACACTTTATACTCAAACACTTATTTCTTCTGAAACCTCTGAAAATTAATCAAAAGGAGTAAATATTTCCCAATATAAATAATCATTTTGTTTTATTCTTTGATTAAACAAAAATGTATGGGTTATCCATCAAAAACATGTTGGTTTTGAGGGAAGAGTTCTTGTACCAAAAAGTATTGCTTGACCAAAACTGTTTGAGCAAGGTTCATTTTGGCCTTTCTGCACATACAGATAGAGATCACAGGAGGTTCCTCTAAAATAACTTTTGCTCCCTCTGAAATAACTGATCTTCACTGCAGCTGACAGAGTCCTCCCTTGCTGCCATTTATATCTCGAGGATGGTCTACCCTGCAGCACAGCCTTTGTAGTAATTGACATTTATTGCAGGGTCATCATTTCTTTAGCGTTCATTACAGACACTGACTAGAGAGGGTGATAAAGACATTGCTGGTGATCAAAGCCCATCGTGGATTGGAAAAAATAAAAGCATGCAAAGTAGTATTTTAAATCGATGCATCTATTTAATCTATTTGCTGCTGCTATTTTCATACACATGGCTTTGTGGTGTTAGATTCAGAAGGTGTAGCAGAGGCTTTAATTTGCTGCAGTTCTGGTCTAATAGGCATAAAGACACCAGAGGATTCTGAAATACTGAACTCAGAGGTACTCTGACAAACCTTTGTACTCATAATAACAAGGGCTGGTGTGAGCTTATACAATCTAAAACTAATTGCCCAGCCAATGTGCTCATTACCATATTGATGCAGTTCATAAATCAAAGCCCTGCCTATTCAAGCTGTTTACCAATTTTGCATTAAGCAGCGTATTTCAGATGAGAAATGCAGCATGTTGCCAAAACACTGCAGAAACTTTGTAAGACTGACAGGAGCGCAAACCTGGGGAGCTGAAGTGCCACAAACCTGGCACTAAAGTGCTTGTTCTTGTTTGTTTTCTGAGTATGTTCTGATCTAGCCTTGAAAGTTTCCCTAATAATGTACTGGAGCACAGAAAAAGGTCCTTAAGCAGCAGGGAGCTGCTGGCAATTTTTATCAATTTGGCTTCCTACAGCAGCTTCTTTGCTTAACCAGGAGACTAACACACACGTTTTTTGGAAGCAATACAGTACTTATGCCAGCTGAATTGAGGTGCATACATTAAGAATGCAGGCTTTTTATCCAGGGAAAGGAGAGATTGAGGCTCTTAACTAAGAATCCTAAGTTAGTCATCAAAATTAGATGCCTGAAGTTACATTCTTTGAATAGCCTACTAAGGAATCTGACGGTACAATTCATCTGCCTCAACAAGTGGCCACCCGCAGGTGCCAAGCTGTGCCCCTGAGATGCCCTGCTGTCCTATGATATCCACACAGGAGGTATGTCAGAGGAGTTGAAGGGGATTCACACCTCTCTGAGCTGCCAGCTGAAGGCCAAGTGGATTAGTTTAGGATGCCTCAAAGGCATTAGAAGCCTATGTTTAGGCAGTTGAATTTTCCCCTATTTTTCCTTCAGGTATTCAGCCAGCTGGCTTAGGTATCAGAAACAATCAGGTCTTGTAAACAGGATTAATGAACTTGGGCAGGGTTCAGAACTACAGGGGTCTGGCTGCTTCCCACTCTCGAGACAGGCAGGTTTCAGACCTACTGAGGCGGTTCTTATCCCAAACACCAGTGTCCTGTGAGTTATTTTTCTCTCCGTACTTTGTTCAGAAAGCAGCAAGAGAGATGTATTTTAATGTGGTTTCTCCTGGAATGAGTGTAGTAGCTCCTGGTGGCTGCTGGGGCATCTCTCCCCCTGCACCAGGCTTTCACCCCTGTGTTGGTCATGGCCACAGGAGGCAAGGACAGAGGGTGCTGAAGCAAGGGTCAAGGCATCAAGATTACTTTGAAGATCAGGACCAGGACTTGAAATTTAACTTGTTGGGGTAAAGGAAACGTGAGGCAGAAGCACTGCACTAAAGAGTTACTGAGGGGTGTTGGAGCTGTTGGAAGAATTTAATAGATTATGGGAAAATCAGGAGTCCGGAGGAGTATAGTGGTTTACTTAAGATTATTGGTTTATCCCGGTTTAAGAAAACCCAGTTCACAGGGTAAAGGGGACACATTTCTAATGAAATGCAACCTGCTTCTATAAACAATATTGGTCAGAAGAGTTCATCCTATTAAAACAAGTGCTGATTTTCAGTCATGATGCCTGATGAAGCCTCAGCCTCTTATATTCTTTGTGTAAATTCAACCATGAAAATTAGTAAATAAAACTTTTAATTTTTTGATAAAAGATGTGATGGGATTAAGACAAGACTTTAGTTATAAAGAAACTTTGATTCCAGCTTACAACTCTTCTGCTGGCTGTGTGGTCATAATAGATGCAAGTGTCCAATTCCTTATATGCAGATTGTGGATAATAATGGTTAAAAATGAAATTAATATGAACTGGTACTTTCTCATGAAGGCACCCAAGGCAGTGATATGTTTTTCTTTCTCAGAGAGGGAAATAAATTTAAAGAACTTAATTTCTTTCATTTTAAGGAGTTATGAACCATACATAAACAGACCATACCAGCTTCTGATCCTGTGAAATACCAAAAGAACTCCTTTTATCCAGTGTCTTTGGCTGCTAGTGGGTGTCACAAGTTCAGCAGAGATTTCTCAGAGGGATATGTACAGTTTTGGAAGACAATTGTTGGCTGTTGTGTAGGAGACTTTTGTGCTGATAAACAATTTTGAATAGAGAATAGCTAAATAGAAAAAAAAAATAAGACCAAGCTCTTTGTTATTTGCCTAACTTGTAGAGTGAAAAGTGGTTGTCTTATGTCATTTCTCTTTCAGGAGCCTAAAAATAAAAAGATGTGAATATAACTGTTACGCCACCTATGTTATCATAGATATCCTTCAATATGAAAAAAAACTTGGTCTTTTCAGCCTCTTTCCACTTGTTCAAAATGAAGATTAATTTCCAAACAGTCCATTGAGCATCCCATGAACATACATAATGGAATTCACTTGACACGCTGAAGGAACAGTGGTAGTATTTAAACTGGAAGGAGAAGTAGTTCATACCTGTGTATCTTTGCTTGCAGAAAGGCTATTTCCTGACTTACATAAAAACCTGGGATCTTACCAACATCAAGATCCTCAACCTAAGAGACACAGACTTTTTTTTCCTGTGGTTTATCCAATGTTCTCTTAAAAACGTTAATCAAGATATTGGTTCATTTTGGAGCCTGCGTTTATGAACAGTGTCTGTGTATGGCTGGCTGCTCTTCCTGTTCCATATTGATTCCACTGCCCATACAAAAACAAAGCCAAAGTATTCTAGGGCAATATCTTTCCATCAGGTTTAATTTCTCAAGTAATTGCGAGGGTAATTTTAAACCACTCAAAATTGCCTTCTAAAAGCATGTAGTCAAGCAACCTCCAGCCGGTATCTCATTGGGAGATTGATGGTACATTTCATACATGTAAGACAAGGTACATGAGGCAGAACAGGCAGTACCAAAGCAACACACTGAATGCAATGGTAAAAGATGCCTACTGGCAGAAGGAAAGATATCTTGTTATTTGAAGATACTTCATTCATGTTCTCAGAGATATACTGACAGGCATATGCCTGAAGTTCCTCATTCATTCCCAAGTCCTTTTTGATACCTTCTTTTGAGAGGATGTAATCACGTATGCAAGGAGCATGAGACTTTTCCAAGAGTGAAGAATCATGTCCATTCCTTCACTGTACCACTGCTCACACATCCCTGACATTCAGTTTTGCCCAGGATTCTAACCATGCTATTCATGGGCTGCACAGGGCAGAAAGATTAGCAAAATCAAGCCCACTTCATGTAAACCAACTAGAACTAAACATTGCCCATGGATCTAGAGTCCTAGAAAGGGCAATAGTCGTATTGCAGAGGGTATTTCCTCAACTTATTTGCAATTACCACATGGTGTAAGGTGACAAAGACAGTGTCTTCGGAAATGCTGGTTTAGACAGAAATACAATTGAGTCAGCACATTGGCAGGATGTTAGTGCCTCAGCTGGATTAAACTCAACCTCAGGCTCAGCTAATAGCACAAAATGATTCCTCTCGTGGCAGTCTTTCCTCCTATAGCCTGCAAGTAGGTCCAGCTGTAAATAAATTGCTGACATTGCTGCATTTGTTAAGAGGGTGCTTGGAAAACAGCACATCTGCCACCAACAGTTGCACCTAAGAGAAACATGAATGTAAGCACTACTGAATTAACAAAGTGTCTCTTTATCACTGTAGTTTATTGCATTTGAGAAGATATTTTACTTTCCTTGGCAATGTAAAATGAGCTGACACAGTGGAGGTGGGGGTGGCGATGGCAAAGCTGGTAGCAGATAGACCTGGTAGTGCAGTTGCCCTGACATATAATGAACACTTCTGCATTGAGACAAGCCTCATTGAACTGTCATATAAAGTAATTCCTAAAAAATGGTTGCCTCAAGATGTGGCTTTATTTGTTGACTGACTCATTCATAACTATGCCAAATTCTTTGCTGAATAAAATACTGCTTAACTTCAGTGAAGGCAAACAGGAGCATGAGGTGTAAGAGAAATCGGTATCTCAGTGCCGCCTCCTTCACTCACTGAAATGAGTCAGGATGGACATAGATTTGGCAGCATTGTGCCAAGTATCTGTGCCTGGATATCTCAAGGTGAAAAGTGTAAATTAAAGCTATGATCATGAGTACATGAATATATCCATTACACGAGTGGAAGGGTATTGCAGCTTTTCCATTTTTGCTGTTTGCAGTAATCAGAAGCAATACAGAAAAACACTTCCAAAATTAAACTATAACTCAGAGACTTCTCACCCCATATTTCCAGTGTCAATACATCCTTTTCCTTACCAGGCCAGATTTGCAAATAACTGATTTATAATCACACTCAAAAACTCATGTGTCCAGTAATTTGCATTACAGCTACATTTTGCAGCGTATGCAGAAGTCTGCAAGCTATGATTCTATTAATAGATATAAAAGGGAAGACTTGTAAAGCTTTGGCAGCAAATGTAGGTCTTGACGAAACATAGGCAAAAAATAATTAGAATCTGCAAATGGCACGAAAAGCTAATTTTGGTACTCCTTTACACCGCCTTTATACTACATCAAAAGGTGTTTCACTGCCTACCTTTTCAAAATCTGACAGCATCCAAACTAGAGCAGTGGGAACCTGACTCCAGGTGCTCTGGGTGATAAAGCAAAGCACGATGTTAATGTCTGCCATTATGCAAAGAATGAGGTCATGCTGTATTTTTAGAAGTGCCTGGTGTTCCTATGAAGCATGCTCTTACCCTCTCTTTTTATTTTTTTCATTCCCTCTCCTTTTTTTCTGTCTTTTTCCATGAATAATTTGGCCAATGCTTGCAGAAGGCTGTTTTTGCCCCAGGGATTCTCACACATACTTCTATTGACAGAGTTCTTGTGCAGCAAGAAAGCTGAAATTTCTTTTGTTAAGGATCTGCTCACTTCTTTTTCTGTTCTGCCCCAACGCTTGGAGGATCTTTTGGCTACTCACTCAGTTCCTGTTGTTACGCTTATGGAAATTAACTGAACTGAAAAATATGGGGTTACCTTGCAAAACAGGTAAAATTATCATCAGGAAAAAAATCCTAATCACCTAATTTTCTCTTAGTCTATGTATCTCTTATTCTCTTGGCTTGTTTGCTTAATTTTTCAGGGGAAGATTGTATAAGTCAATGGGAAATACTAAGCAAAGTCATTGTGAAAGGGAAACAAATGCACTAGGGGCTGAGAGGTAGAAACTTTTTATTTTAGATGAATGGTGTACTGTTCCAGCCAAGATCAGGACTTGATTTGCTGGTTTACTATGTCAGTTCAAATTTAAATTGAATTTAAACTAAGAGACTTCCACACATTCACATGCTCTATAATGCCAAAATACATAATAGGTATTGAAATGCACTAATTTAAGCCATTTTTGAAAAGCTGGTCTAGGTGATTTGCTGTTAGAGTAACCCTATGAAATAAATCATAATAATTTGATTTCAGGCATAGGGGAATGAAGTTAGTAGAGCATGGTACACAGAAGTTAATCTGGGAGGCTGCACATACACACTTGCTTGTGCTAGACCATATGAGAACTTACCTTCCATGGCATGTCACTAGCTATATCACAAATCTGTATTAACTTTCTGCTGATTTGTAAGGAGTTTTCATTAATAAGTAACATTCTATTTGTAAGTTTTAAACTCGTGTAAAGAGCTGCAGTTGCTACACTCAGATATGCATTTCACATTTTAAAAAAAAAATCCTCTGTGTTGCTTTTTAATTTCTTTGCTCTTATTAATGCTGTTTGGAGTCAGTTCTGATTGGACAGTTACCTGTGGTAGCCCTGCATTACCTTTTCAGTTGACAAAACTACACATACTTTCATTATTTGACATCCTTACCTACACTAGCTTCTACCAGTAGAGCTAATGCTACACTATATACTTAGAATTACATATGCATACAAAAGTAATCTCCCTCTTTATAAAGCCTTGAAGACCTTTTCCAGAAAGATTATTAGTTTTCAGAATTTGTATGTGCACACATGCATCATTTCGGTGAGAATTACATTATTTTGCAGGACTGTCTTAGAGGCCTTCTGCAGCATGTACAGATTTAGCTCTGAATGTTCAGACTGCTCTGAGTTACAAATTTTGCTGTGGGCAGGATTTCTAAATTCTCTGCTTTGCCAAGAATGCTCCATTTTTAGGAGCTAGAAAAATCTATGTGCATCTCTTTATAAAAATGGAATTTAATATTATACATAAAAGTGTGGGGTTTTTTCTAGTCGCTGCTAGATTGAGTAAAGAGATATGTTCCACCGGAAGAACAAGGGCAAACTGACATTCTCTCTTCTCACCACTTCCTCCTCAGAGATTTCTTGCCATACTTGCACAAAACCAATCTGCTTTTACATACTTGATTTGTTCCAGTCTCATCCCTGGAAAAATAAAGATTAGAACAGAATAAGCAAATCTAGTAAACAGAAAAATTCTTTCATGATTTTTGCAATTAAACTGTAAGAGTTACAGCTTTACACCATATCCTGTAAAAACCAAAACTCATTTGAGAGAAATAACTCAACAAAGTTTTAAAAGAAGGTATTGATTTTAAATGCTAGTAATATAGAGATATAGAGAGAGAAAATAAAAATACAATATTTTGCTGGGATGTTAATTCATGTTGGGAGTCTAAAGCATCATCCTAAAATACTAGAAATAAAAAATACATAATGCACTTACCCCGTGCATGCCTGCTGCAGCAGTTGATGTCCTGGGCAGAAACGGATGCACAGGACGTTCTACCTAAATGCGAGGAAGAACTTCTTTACTGTGTGAGTGACTGGAACAGATTGTCCAGAGACTTTGTCAAGTCTCCTTCACTGGAGATATTCAAGAAGTGTCTGGACGCAATCCTGTGCCATGAGCTCCAGGACGGTCCTGCTTGAGCAGAGATGTTGGACCAGATGACCTCCTGTGATCCCCCCCAACCTGACCCATCCTGTGATCCTGTGAATTTCTGTAACTTCTTCTGGAGCATCTTTTGCTAAATGCTGGGCCTGTTACAGCAAAGATGTTACTATGCGCACAGAGGTGTCTTTCTGCAGATGTCATCACAGCAGAGCCTGCTTGGCAGCATTGCCAAAACTAAAGAGGGTTCAGGGAACGGGCCAAGGATGGGAAGAGTCACAACAGGAAGGGGTGAAGACTGGGAAAGAGAGTCTCTGGAGGAGACCTGGAGATCTGAGCACAGCTACTTCTTCTGGAACTACCATCAGATGAGGAACGGGACAGCCACCAGCAGAAGCTGGTACACAAAACCCACCCTCTCACCTGATGTGGGCAGACAGGCCAAAGCTCTTTTGCTGCCTTTTGGGGAGTCTGCTAGAATAGGCAGATCTTTTTCAGTTATAGCTGGCTTTGTGTAGTGGGAGTGTGGGTGCTAGCAGCATGCCTTCTTCCAGGATGCTGGGTGTCAGCAACTCAGAAGCAAAGGTGATTGCTCATAGTGAAGCACAGATAAAAATCACCTGAAATGGCAGGAGGCTTTTCCCCTGTGCCCACAATGTACAAGATATTGTGTGAGAAGTTAGTTATTCAAATCATTCTGTCTAAAACTGAGACATTGTGCTCATTTAGTTCTCCCACAGTTAAGCAAGAACCAAGGGTGTTCAGCACTTCTGAAAATTAAGTCAGTTCTATGTAGATGATTAACCTGAAGCACCTGAGACAATAAGGGCTTCAGAAGCAGGTTTCTCATTCACACATACACAATGTAATCGACGATTATTGTGTACCAAAGCTATGGGCTGAGATTCTTATTGGCTTTATTCATCCCTCTAAAGGCTGGATGAGTGGTGTCAGCTTTTTGTCTAGACATCCTCCACAGTTTTGGATTAGGCTGTCAAGCCAAAAGGCACATTCATCCCACATCAAAATAGGTAAACAAGGTAAGTGAGAGCATTTACCTTCTGGCAGCATTTTTCTCTCTCCACTGACTCCAGCAGGAGGTTAGACAGCTAACAATAATGTCTTGATGTTTAAATAGCTATCAATAGCTGAGAGGAGGTCTTCATAAACAGTGTGTACCTGCATGTTCATGTCTATTA
Source organism: Dasyornis broadbenti (assembly GCA_013397935.1). Classification (NCBI taxonomy): domain Eukaryota; kingdom Metazoa; phylum Chordata; class Aves; order Passeriformes; family Dasyornithidae; genus Dasyornis; species Dasyornis broadbenti. The sequence goes on along the minus strand of VZRN01002384.1, from coordinate 1,031,448 downwards.
CAGCTGCAGTTCAAATGACAAAGGTAATACAATAAATCCAAATTTTCTGTATGTGTAACAGTATTCTTTCTATTACCAAATGTATGTCAGTAACAGTAAAATACACTAACCAGCACTGAAATATGCCTAGCTGGTGTGCATTACTCAGTTTATGGCACATGCAGTGACAGGCACATCACATAACAGCATCTTACTTTGCTTGCTTCCCACTTTGACAGTCACAGTGCTGCCTTCTGACACGTCTTCCTCATCACTGACAGGTTTGCCACATACATCAAAGGCTTAAGCTTCTCTTTTTATTTTGAAAAGCTTCTGTTCTGCTTTGCTCTCTCACAGATGGAGTACTGAAACAATCATTAAAATAAATACTATCAATATTCAATCTGTCACAAGAAGTAAATGACATGTATGGGTAAATGTAAGCTATTCAGTGATGCAAGATCAGTTCTTCAGCTGCTCCCTTCCCCCAGTGCATTGGAGGTGCACAGCCTAGATGTGAGCAGGGACGTTAACACCATTTTAAAGCAGACAAGGTCAACTCTGATGTAGTACTGAAGCTCTCCATTATTTTTAGCCTCCTCCTTTTGCTTTTCAAATCTATTTGAAATGGACAGGTGCTGCACTGCGTTGGCAATTCACCGAATAGAAGATACAGAAAATCGTACCTCTACTGACACCCTTTTTTTCTGTCAATTTTCCATATGACATTTCCCTGTGTATTGTTCCCTACCCTCCCCTATGGCATTTTAGTAACTTTATCAGAGCAGTGTGAAAGTTGTCAGTAATTTAACAGACAATGAAAATACAGTGAACAGAGACATATTTAGATAACAAGCATATATCTAACATCACTTTAAATTATTCTGAACCATTGTGTGAATAATCAACTTAAAGTAATTAATTAAAAAACATTTCTGCATTTGCCATTTTTTCTCCGTCTCTAAGCAAAACGAGTCAAGATTCTCATGTTTTAAGTTCGTTTATTCTGCATGCATAAAATAATTTGAAGAGGCATAAGTAAATCTGAAGTAAATTTGATATGGAAATTTCATGTTTCAGAACTACTTTTGCTGATGCACTCTGTTGCAAGCATGTTACCATTAATTTTATTCTTTTTTCCAGGAGCTGAGAGGATTCAGATGTTTTGCATGCAAGCCCAGGCATTAATAATGACTGTGTGATCATGCGTTTGGAAAACTAAGAATACATTTCCTGGCTACATATGCAGATTTACGTTTCTTAAGAAAAGCAAGAATGAAGTAATTTCGATCTCTGATGGATGAAACCCACTGGAATGGAAACTAACATCTATGAAGAAGAACAGGGCTCACCTTATCTTACATCTGCCAAGTGTCTGGGGACTACAAAGGAAGCAAAGTATGAAGAATACCAAAGAGAGATTGAAAATCAGGCAAGTCCATATGAATTTCAGAGTGTGTTACAAAAACCTGAGCTGAGTTTGCTGTCTGTGTCATCCCTATTGAACCACAATGAGACATCCTTACAACTTGGTACAGCTGCAGGGCATCCCAGTACTACCAACCAGCCTAATGTAAAGCACCTTTGTGAAGAATTATCCTGTTCTACAAGGCACACCCCAAAGGAAGATCCTTTAAACCTTCCCACGCACACAGAATGGCCAGTCTTTACAAAAAAAAATTCAGACAAGAAACCAGACGCAAATCATGACATCAGAGTCATAAAACACAAACCAAGTGCTATCACATTTTCTGATTTCAAATTTTTACCACATGAAGCTGACACTAAACTCCATATTTGCGAGGCAGGAGAAGCAGATGATTTTTCTTCTGAAGAGGAAGAAGCAGATAACAGAGGTGATGATGATAAATGTACAGAACTGCCACTGTACGAGGCATTTGTCAAAGGTCTTCACAGAAGGAAAGTTTCTCAAAGAAAGCAAGTTAAATATGAACTTAATAAATATCAACACATCTGTCATTTAGAAGACTGCAATAATCATTCTGAAAAGGCATTGAAGGACCATGACAAAGAAGAAAAACACATGGAGCTGGAGGTAATACAAGCTACTCTTTAGTTTCAAGTGTGTTTTAAATAAGTGGAGTCATTTAAGGTTGGTTACAGGAGGAAAAGGAGTTGTGTAAATTGTTATAGGACGATGATAATGTGAATTACCAAACTAAGAACCTAAACCTACAGTAAAAGTATACTAGGTTTTTTTCACTAGACAAATCTTACTTCAGCTTGACCACACTTCTATTAGCCTGAACGTCAAACTTTGGTTTTGTTTTCTTTTTCTTTTTTAAAAGGCACATTGGCTCCATTTCCTATATTCCTACAAGATCATATATCATGCCATATACAGCATACCGTCTAAGGACTGTTCCAAAGGGATAGAGCAAACCTTTAGTCTTAGAGCAGAATATATTTCTTCATGCTGAAAAACAGTCTTTTAGTGTGGTGGCACTCCTGCACTGAGCCACCTAACCCACAGCACTGTTTCCACTAAATAACTGTTTTCTGTACTATTATTTCATTAAAACAATGGGGAGGACAAGTTAAAAACTGGTATGTAATAATTGGTTGGTTGGTTGGTTGGTTGGGTTTTTCTGTTTTGGTTTTTTTGTATTTGTATTTGTACTGGTTTATACATCATAATGCTCTAGAGACCAGTGGCCAAAATGAAAACAGAAGATGAGCCAGGACAAAATAAAAACCCTGTGTAATAAAAATCATCCAACTATATATAACCTTTCCAGAAAAAAACCAGGTTGAGTAAATTAACTTTGTTTTTCGGAACTGCAGGAACAGAAGCCTCCCAATTGAATTGCCACTAGTCTGGAGAATAAGCTCGGTTTGCCTCTCTGCTCCCAGCTGGTGACAAACCAAATGAGTGGAGCTAAACATGTTTATCATTGGAGAAGTTCAGTTCTAGTACAAAAATATGAAATAACTCCAAATAGTGGGCAAACCAACTCCTTAGAATTCCAGTGTTCCTGACCTTGCAGCACAAATTGATCTTAACCTGCAGGTCAGGCATACCTTTCCTTCCTCTGTCTTCTAGTTCCTCCAGCTTTAAAAAATTATTTTCCATGTAAATCTGCTCTGTGCCTTGAAAACCAGGCTGTAGTCCTAGTCTTTTAACCAGTGGATTTTATTTTACTCTGCCTATAGTTCTCCTTTCACTTCTAGCGCTTACAATACAGAGTTGCTTCATTGACTTCTGATTAAATGAAAGAAAGTAGAATTTGGACTCTAATGTCTGTATTTAAGTCAAAACTATGATGTACAATACTTAATTGCTTTCCTTTAGTACTAATCTGTCTCCAATTTGGGATGACTAATTCTGGCCTTAACTGAGTCAGAATTTTGTGCTGTACTCCATACATATCCCAACTTCACCGCAGAAACCTTTCAGCACAGAAAGAAACACGCCATATTTTTAGACATTTTTCTCAGCAGATAATATTAGAAGACCAAGGCCCAAAGATGGTTCCCAAAGAGTACTGCTTTTGATGCCATACTGACCCTGATTCTCGTGACACATGGTTTATTAAGTAACTGCATTGTTATTCTAACCTAAGCCAAGCTTTACTTCCTCATTTACTCAGAAACATTCACAATAATGAAAATAGTATCTCAAAATGGATGCAAAACATCCTTTGGATTCTCTTTACTGAAGGCCATTCCCATAGATAAAAGGGAGAGACCAGGAGATGTTGTCATTTAGTTTACTTTATGTCTATGCCATAAAATAAACTCAAGGATGCAGCTTGTAGGGCAAAATAATGGATTATAAATTTCCAGACAAGCATGTGAAATGACCTAGTAAATCTCAGTAAATGTGTCAAAACATTTCAAAAGCTGGATGCAGTGATGCAGTCCTGGTTTCGACTTTTTTCTCTACGTAAATAAGTATATATCATACTAGGAAAGCCTCCAAGAATTTAAAAAAAAAAAAAAAAAGAAGAAAAAAAAAAGAAATAAAAAAATTAAGATTATCTTGTCTCTCAAATTTTAGCAACAGTCATACATTACTATTCAGACTAAAACTCCCCCCATGACTCTGGCTGAAGTAAATATATGACATTGTCAAGTTACTTATGTCTATTGTTTAGAAATGGTGTTGGGAGAAATGTCTTTCTAGTGGAAAGAAATTAAATAAATAAAGACAGCATGGGGAAAAAATGCTGACAAGGGCAGCCATTACTTCTAAACCTAAAACTTAAAAATCATATAATAAATAGATTACTTCGGCCATATGGGTAGAGGCTATCCCACACAGCACCCTGTGCCAGAGCCTAACTAAATCCTTGCTACTGGAGTTCACAGTGAAACAGTGATTAAGATCTACCCTGCAGGGGCATTCCTAGCCAAATATGCTTGCTACTGACTGCAAACCTCCTGTCTTAGGTCTAGAAAGGAGGAAAGGCTGTCACCTTATCCAATATGGAAGCACGGGCCCTTGCAGGCCATCACCCCAAATAGTCAGGGACCCAATCTCCTCTCAAATAGTTGTTAAATGCATTTAGGTGACAACTGTTGGACTTCTTGTTTCATTCTAATCAATAAGCAGAGACAAATCTTGAAATACATTGAACAGTAAACAAGTAGAGAGAAAATGGAACAAAATGCAGCTGGTATATGCTGCCAACTCTATGCCAAGTGGAAAAAACTGCTGAAAACAATTAATATAATGGTGCCCTTTAAAAAAATGCTCTACAGCTTTTGCTTCTTCTTAGTGGTACAAGATAAATTATATTTCTGTTCAGTTTATGAATTCAGCATGGTCCCTGAGTTTCCACGCTTAGAGCAGTTCAGTTCCACATATATTTCCTGTGCTTTCTCATAAAATTTAAATTTGGCAGCCTGTTTTTCTTTGTCAGGAATCTATAATCAGCAGTACATGTAATGGCCAAACACAGTTCTGTCCAAATACTTAGGCTAATGGTTGGACTAAATGTTCTTAAAGGTCTTTTCCCACCTAAATAATTGTATGATTATTTGGTTTGTTCTGTCCGGAGATTCTTTTGCAGCTCTGAAGCAGCACCTTCAGCCATTTTTTCTTGCTTGTTTAACTTCAAATTTTCATATCAAACTTGATACGGTGTTTGTGCATGCAGCCATCTCTGTGTGCAGCAGCAATAAATTTTTCCGAATATTCTGAAACATAAATTTTTTCTAAACTGTCATTTCTTCAAACTATACTGAGCAGGGCACAGCTGATAACCATATTTAACCCGGAACTACTATTCAACTTTCCACCAGTAAGCTTATCCTACCCTTACATAGTCTGAAAACAGTATGTGTTACTTTCAGGAGCAGCATTTCAGGCAAGTAAAAAAATCGAAATATTTGATAGATACTAGGCAATAAGAAAGTATTATGAAACCATACTCTTGACAGTGTGATCTTGCCTCACCTCAGGGACTGTATAGAAATCCTGCTAATATTGTTGGCTGCTGCAAAGAGACAAGCATAGTCCATCATGGCAGCAAACTGAAAATCCTTTCTGGAGCAATTTCAAATAGTCTGTTTGGGCAGCCCATATTAGCTATTGGAACAGCCAAAAAGGTTTCTGTTGTTGTTGATGTTACTTAGGGCACCTAAGCAAGTAGTCACAGCTTCCTCTACTGTTTCTCTCTCCCTTGAGAGACAAGGGGATAAGGCAGGAAGGCCATGTGCTGGAAAGGAACTGCTTAGAGTAACCAATAGGACATGCTAGGTGCTCCAGCAGCCCCTCTGCAGCCTCCCTGTCTGCACACATATTTACATCATGCCTCTTTCAATACATTTAGGAAGATCTAAACCAAACGTGCTTGTTTGTTTAAAGCACCATAATGATGGTCTAATATTTGCATTGAATGTTACCATGTTCAGCTGGGTCAAAGAGTGAGATGCCGCTTCCCAGGAGAGACAAGATGACCGAAACAGATAATTTAGGTAATTAAGGTAGTATTCACAATGATTATCTTTGTCAGGATTTGGCCTTCAGACTGTAAGTTCAAAGCCTTTTGGAGGAGGCTGCACAGGCACGGGAGTGGCCAGTACAATGTCAGTCTGTGTGCAGCTCTGTATTGTGTTAGTGGGGGAGCTGTGCCACCACCTTTCAACCATCAGTAAATCTTCAAGTAAAACTGTAGTGTTCTAAAGGAGGCTTGTGAAAGCACCATTGTTTTTGACCTTTAAAGCTAAAGCAACTGAACTCTAGAAATTATTTCAGAAAACAGTCCTTTACTGGCAAAAAAGTGGTTGATCAGCTTCTCTTTCCTTAATTACTCCCTTACTTTCATTAATTTCCTTCTACCATTCTTGTACTACAGTTAGGTAAATTTTATCCTCATTACACAGTCATTGCCAAATGAAAAGTCTGATAATCATTTCATCAGCTTAAACCACAAGATTTGGACTGGAAAAATTTGCTGAAATGCAATATGGAAGTTTCCATAGCATCTGTCCCTCTTTTTGTCTGCTTGAGGCAGCCCAGGATGCAGTTGGTTTTCTGGGTTGTGAGCACACACTGCTGGCTCATGTTCAGCTTCTCATCCACAAGAAACCCCAAGTCCTTCTCCACAAGGCTGCTCTCAGTGAGTTCCTCTCCCAGTCTGTACTCATGTCTGGGATGGCCCCAACACAGGTGCAGCCCCTTACACTTCTCAGCTTTGTCCAGGTCCAGGTCCCTCTGGATGGCATCCCATCCTTCTGTTGTGTCAACTGCACTGCTCAGCTTTGTGTCATCTGGAAACTTGCTGAGAGTGCACTCGATCTCACTGTGTCACTGATGAAGATATTGAAGAGCACCAGTCCCAAGACAGAGCCCTGAGGAACATGACTTGCCAGTGGCCTCCACTCGGACATAGAACCATTGACCACAATTCTCCACCTGTGTCCATCTGACCAATTCCTTATCAGCCAAATAGTTCACCCTTCAAATCCATCTGTCTCCAGTTTGGAGATAAGGATGTCACGGAGGACTGTGTCAAAGGCCATGAAGAAGTCTAGATAGATGACATCAGTCAGTCTTTTCTTGTCAGTTGCTGCACAAATAGAGAAGACAAATCCCTGAAAATTTATTCAAAAGCCATAGTCCTTAAAGCCAAATACGGTTCTTTAAATTATGCGTATTCTTCTGTGTGACTTGTAATCATTTTAATCAAATAATCATAGCACACAAGAAAGGAGTCAGAAAGTTTTAAGTCTTTGACAATGAGTTTGACTTGGCAGTGTGCTCAAGTGGCCAGCAAGGCCAATGGTATCTCGGCCTGTATCAAATTCAGTGTGGCCAGCAGGACCAGGGCAGTGACTGCACCCCTGTACTCAGCACTGGTGAGGCCACACCTCAAATCCTGTGTTCAGTTCTGGACCCTCATTACAAAAAGGACACTGAGGTGCTGGAACATGTCCAGAGAAGGGCAACGGAGCTGGGGATGAGTCTGGAGCACAACTCTGACAAAGAGCAACTGATGGAGTGGGGGTTGTTTAGCCTGGAGAAAAGGAGGCACAGGGGAGGCTTCATCACTCTCTACAACCAGAGAGGAAGCTATAGTGAAAAGTGAAAGGACAAGTGGAAATGGCCCTAAATTGTGCCAGGAGAAGTTCAGATTAGATATTATAAAAAAAAAAAAAAAATGCACTTAAAGAATGGTTAGGCATTGGAATAAGGAGCCCAGGGACTTGGTGGAGTCATAATCTCTGGAAGTGTTCCAGAGACATCTGGATGTGGCACCTGGGAATACGGTTTAGGGGTGATTATGGTGGTGCTGGGTTGATGGTCGGACTAGATGATCTTGAAGGTATCTTCCAACCCTGATGACTCTGTGATCCTATGAATTTGCTTTATTCAGATTATATTGAGTTCATTCAATTCCAATGATCAAAACAGAGCAGAGTCAAGCCTACATCTACAATCAGGTATGAGACCTGCCAAAGTAAGCTTCTTGCCCTTATACTTGGATGGCTTACACTCTGCTAGGTCCTTGCACCTCTTGTATTCCTGCTCAGTGCCTTGCTAGCCACTCTGAAACACTTTTCTGAGAGGTACTCTTCTGTTTTCAGTAATGAGGCAGTGGAACTTAGGAGGAATTTAAGATATCTGAAAATTGCCCTGCAATAGTTCCTTCTTCTCTAATGCAGTTGTACAAGAGCAAAAACTAGAAAGGAACATATTAGAGTGAAGCACAAATTCCTGCTCTCATTCCTCCCATACTATGGAAGTTTGTACTTCATTTTACCCTATGAAACTGAGGCACCAAAGCTAGAGGAGGAGAACGGTTGCAAACCTGTGATGACTTCTTTGTGAGGAATAACACAGTTACTATTATCTCCTTATAGTCATCTTCTGCAGACATGGGAAGTCTACCCAGGTAGGAGAGCTGAGTACTGAAATAACAATACCCAGGGAGAACAGGGTGTGAAGTCAAGGGGAGGAAAATAGGAAATCACTTGTCTAAGAAAGGAGTGATGCACTGAGCTTTATAAATTCTAATTTCCTTTGTGTGTCTGTAAGATTTGCACTTTCTGTATTTCAATGACACATTCTCTAGACCTGATAGATAAGGACATGGTGACTCAAACTTTGCAACGTTTTTAGCATTTATGCTTGTTCTCTGCCTGCTTGGAAAAGGGGTTGGAGAACTGCTGATTACTTTAGCAATGATGCATTACTATCAGTCAATAAATAATCACAATCAGCTCTTTATCATTAAGAATCAGATAAATTCTGGCTCAGGGACTTTAATTATTAAGTTTTCAAAAAAGGAATTTTTTATTAGTTTCACAAATTTGAAGGACTAATGGTGAATACAGCATTTTGTGTTGAGTACTTTTTTCTCTCACCTCAGTTTTCTGAATAGCGTAACCATTTCTCATTACAATATGGCATTGTTATGTTCTACTTGCTGTGGACATTGGCTACATGACTATTTCTACTCAGAAATTATTGGAACTTTGGAAAATAACAGTAAAGTTATAACAAGAATAGAAATTTGAGCATATGCTTAAAGATCATACTGAAAATAATCGGTATATTGAAATAAGATAGGAAAACATGTAGGTACAAAATTACAATCAAAATTACTGTCCTTTACTCTTCAGCATACTTGCATGCCACTTGGATGTCTTAACAAACATGCATGACTCATTGTTCATTAATATAGAATTAAAAACTAAAAATGTATATGGCCCTTGAAAGCATATACTTCTTGCCATTAGCAGATATATGTCTTTTAAATCACAAGATTGTCTTCGGCAAGCAACAGTGGCTCCTGGGTTGAGATTAGAGAAACCATGCACTCTGGTTTTCGTAGAATAGATCCCATAAACTATTTTCAGCAGTCCCGTTCAGCTTGGGCTCTGCCAAAATCCTCCTGGGGAAAAGTTGTAATATGAGGGAACCTGTAATTTGTCAAAAGCAAAGCTGATAACCAAATTTTCATGTGAAGGTGTGATTTACACCCAAAAAATTCAGAGGACTGTATTTCAGTTGATTCTTCTGCAGTTTCCATAATGCCATCACTCTAAAAATGTATAGAAGATGGTATGTATTACTGACTTAGTGATATTCTGAGAAAATAAAATTTCAGGATGTACTAATGAAGAAAATTGGATAATTAGTCAAAAGAACAATTCATTTTGACTTTCAACGTCCTTTAGAAAATTTACAAAGTACATTTCAACTTGGTGTTGAATTAGATTGTATACATATTTTATATAAATAATACATATATTATAGAAGGTGAGATTATTGAGTTATCTTGCACAGTGTGAAACCCTTGGGCTGCTCAAGTTAATGAGCAGAACTTTATAGCTGTCCTACTGAGAAGATACTGCACTACCAACTAATTTTGTTGCACAGCCTCAGCGTGGCCCCATGCACACACATGAAAAGACCCCACAAACAGCATTTTGGGAACTCCTGCTTTAGCTTGTTCAACAGCATTAGTGTGTTGTTTATTGTTTATATTTATTGTTATTGGTTTTATCTATCTGTAAAGCTTCAAAAGACTAAATAGTTAACACAATAGATGTATTATACAAAAGGCGAAGAATAGTCATTACATGTAATGGGTTATGGGGTTTTTTCACATATTGACTACTTTATTTGTTGTATATTTGAATATTTTAGAAGCATAAGGCCACCTCAGGCAAGAGCAATATTACTATTGCTCTTGCCAGAAAACATTAAAAAATACTATGTGTTTATGGTTTCACTGAGCCCATAAAATAAAAGAGGTATGTCAAGACTGTCTTTAAAAATATCTGAAAATATCTGGAACCTATGCAATGTGAGCCCATTCAAGTGTTTCATGTATCTCTACAGAAGGAGAGCAAAAGTCAACAGAAAATATGCCCTGTCTAAGTCAAGGTTGTGATGAGCAACATTCCTCTGTCAGAACATGGGAACAGTCACCTGTGAGAATTACAGGCTGGGTCTTAGGTACAGGGAACCAGAAGAAACATGTAGAAATCTGTTAATCTTATCATGGAAAATAAGATATTTCTTCAAGGAACAGATAGAAACACTGGATTAACTGTGGGATGGGCAGTAAGAAGAACTTGTGAGATCAGAAACTTGCACAAAACATGAGGGGACCAGGCTGAGTTGCATTTCCAAAGTCATTTGGCTGACAAGTGAGGATTTGGTAAGTTTTCCAAGACAGTCAATAGTACTGCAGTTAGAAGAGAAAAAAACACAGAAGAGAAAGAATCAGAACATTACTATATCAACAACCTTGCAAAGTATATTTTGTCATATATAAAAGTTCTTGAGCAGGAGTAAGAAAATGAGTTAAAAATTTCTTTATACACAGAAGTTCCACTGAAAGTTTGTGGCATCTCCTATAAGGCATTTAGGTGCTTCCTAGGTAACACATGCCCAGTTAATGAAAATCAGACTCTAGTGATATAGCTAAGATCTCTCTGTCCTTCTTTATGTAAAATTTTAATAAAATCATGTTAACTTGATACTGTAACAGATATATTTCTTTGGTAGTGCCATGGAACCTCAGACTATCGTATGATTTGACAAGCTCAGGGATCTATGACCATTTTGGTACTGCCATGCTACAAGCTACCATATAACCAGAAATCTGTGTGAATACTGAGATCTATGACTGAAACCAATTCAGAGAAACATTAAAAAAAGATTAAAATGCCATGAACTTCTTAGAAAGCTTAGGATGATGGATCTGAGATTTCATTTTATGACATTCTTGTGTGGTTACTTTCTGTAGGAAAGTGTCATCACTCTCAAGATTTTCTTTGCAATCTCTCCAAGTATGGAGTTATCTCAAATAGTAGTAAAAATTAAAACAGACTGTTCTTTCTATCCAGACTTTTGTTCAAACTAATGCCCCTGCAAAACTCTTGTCCAGGTTTGAATTATCTCAGAGCTAAGACTTTTGCAGTGCAGTGAAGGGAAATCTCCTCTGAATTAGCTTGGAGTTCTCTTGAAATAAATCAGACAGGACATTGAAGTCAATGTCTGCATTTGAAACATTTTTCTTCCAGAAATTAACTTCAGTAAAATCACACCAGTCTTTTCTGTTGTATTACTGGACTTTCTTTATGTGTGCTTTCTATGGATTCTTTGGCATTTAGAATAGCAATCCAGTGTTTCAAAAATCAGGCCTAGAACAGGTAATATTTTAGTGTCAAAGATTTAACAGCTCATTTCTAAAGCATGTGCAGAGCAACTTTGTCTGGCCTTAATCGAATTCTTGTGATGAAGTCATTAATGATATGGTAGATAAACTACTGTAAGGTTTGCAGTTCCTATTTATTGTTTCTATTCAAGAAGTATAATGGTGACATTTCAGTATTTACATAATAATGATTTTTCATCAATAATGTAGCAAAAACCTTTGCAGTTAGTCTGAGGACTAATTTGCTTAAAATAAAATGTAAAAGAAAGCTGCTAAACCTGCCAAGAAGCAACAGAACATAACATCACAACTTGTATGTATTTTATTCTATATGATGAACATCACATATACATATCAAAATCAAGAGAAAAATACACAAAGCCAGTAACTAGAAGAAAGAATATACAGACTGCCTGTTATTAACATGCCAAGATAGGTGCCTAAACTGAAAGAGGAGTACCAAGTATTTAAGCAACTAAGGATCTAGACTCCAAGAGTTCACCTCAAGCTGTACTTTCATCTGCTGTTTTGTAGAGTTCACCAACGTATTATACATAACTGGTGATAAAGATATATGGAAAATGATCATGTTTGTGAGATGAAAGAGAGAAATGGGATTAAAAAGCCTTAGTGGGAAACCCCCAGTATTCCAAGCAAGCAGAGACGAACTCAGGTCTTTCTGAAATAAAGGCAAAAGCAAATTATACAACTTCAGAAAACGCTTTTGAAACCAAATTTTTCAGACATGATAAAGCTTGCATTTTGTATGCGAATGAAGACAGCAAACTCTAAAATTGCCACTTCTTCAAGTAAAAGAATTTACCACAAATACAAACAAAAAACAGCAGCAAATCCTAAAATAGTACGAATTTCTATAAGTTGGAATGTATATATTAGCAGCTTTTATCTCGGATCATCTTCTCCTGTGTGCAATGTTTCCAGTTTTGTATAAAGTTCTTAAGAAGATGAGTTTAAGCTGCATTAAGCAGAATGAAGATTTCGAAGTTAAAATTAAAAAAGACTAGACCTTGATGGGTGCTTTTTTCTTATTTGGAAATTGTGTTCAAGTGGTTGCAAATGCTAAGGAATGCTCACACGAGTAGCTTGAAACATACAGCATTTAATTCTAAAGCAAATTAAAAAGCATGTGTAAGAGTAGTAAGTAGGTTGAAAACTGTACAAATTTGAAAAGGCAAATTTGTTTTATGCATCCAATTTAAAATTGCCAGTATATATATCAAAAAACCCCAACCTCCTAGGTATAGCATGACAAATAAAAGCATTCCATTTTGCAAAGGAAGTAATTCTTTTTAAATTTGGGGTTACTCTAGTTCAGAAAAATACTCCCCAAAAATTCAAAATTCTCTGTGACAGTGAGTGATTCCTTACCTGGGGTGTGATATGTCAGAAGCCTCCAGCAGCTTGCTAGGTGGGCTACTAAGGAGCTTGGATAGCCTAACTGGCAGGTAAAGGTATTTTCCCCAGAGGAAAGTTGTCAAAATTAAGCTGTCTTTGAAAAGTAATTCAAGTTTGGTGCACTGACAAAGATCAATTAAATGAAAAGAAAATCACTTATCATGTAAGATATGAAATTGCTATCACTTCAGCATTTTAAATTTTAAATTCAAACATATGTTGGGTGGGTTGCAACGAGGCTGGTTTCCACACTGTCCACACAGGTTTCTTCCAGCAGGGCTAACTCATACATTGATCAGTTTATGCACATTTTCCCTCTAAGAGTTGTCTAGCCCAATTCCCATTGTTATTGTTTTGGGGTTTGGTTTGGGTTTTTTTTGTGGGTGGCAATATCACATTGGGACTATACAGAGGTGAGCAGGATTGGAGAGCAACTGGGAGAACTTGTCACTTTTTTAAGTTCCTGAAGTGCTGCACAAAGACAAAGTGCTAAAATACAAATTTTGATCCTTCCAACTTTTATCCTGGCATGTTTGGATATAGCCCAAGTGCACATAAAGCTTTCTTTGCAAGGATATCCAGAGATCCTTCCTAAACCTGCAAATCTTGCAATTCTACATTACACTGCATTTTGCTAGCAAGGTTTTGCCTATTATTTCTACTGTTAAGTCTCCTGCATTTCAAAATATACTTGTTTGAAGAACGTGACTGGAGAAACTAGCTGAAATCCTTGAATCAGCCTAGGAATTGTTTGTTTTCAGTTATTTGAAGAGTTATACCAATAGATCTTTTTATGTGGATTTTTGTGGTTGATGGGGTTTTTCTAAAATATGCCATATCACAGGGAACTGACATATTTGCAAACAGAATTATCATTGATGATAATCACCCCACAGAAGGATTTTTTTCACTCTTTCTTATAATTCTCTCAGTAATTCCAAACAATAATGTTTTCCTGTCCTTTTTCATAACTATTACTTTTATTAAAAACGCTTACCAAATACCTCAACAAGGATAAACAATTTTTGAATTATTTCAGTTATGGTACTTCATAAAGAGTCAGGTAAACACAAATAACACTAAAGTGCTCCGAAATATAGGCTATGTTAGAACTAGCAGTCAATAATGGTCAGGCTAAATCTCTGCTTGATGAGTTAAACCTTGGGACAGGCTCATGTTTTCAGATTCACCTGCCTCAGAATTTCTTCAGTGCATTTGTGTTTCAAAGATTTTGCAAAACTCTCGTGTATTATAAAAGTAGTTGCTAAATATCACTGTTCTCCCTCAACCCTTCTCATTCCAGCAGCAGATGTCTGCAGCAAGCGACCACGAACATGCCTGCACCTTAAGGTTCTGTTAAGAGTAGTTTTGGCTATTTAGTGACCATCATACTCTTACAGCAAGACTTGTATCTTTGAGCTCTAAGTCTCATTTTCCAACCTATGTGTTATACAAAAACACATATAGTATAAGCAATATTTTTACAGGCTCTGGGAACACAGAAACCATTCTTTTCCTTTAGGAACGATGCATAAGGCTGTTTCAGCAAAGCAACTTTTCTTCAAAAATTGAGATCAAACTGATTTGTTTAACAGAAAGTGTTTTACATTTTTTAACTGAACCATCTTCTTCCCAAGCTAAAATGGACATGCTAAAATATATAATCACTATTTTGTTTCCGTTTGTGACTAAAAAAGCCAGAAAAGAGTCTTCATAAAGTGAGATGTCCAGAGACACAAAATATTATGCAGTCATTAATATGCCAATATGCAGTCACGATATGCAGTCAGTATTATGTGGTAATACAACATTTACTTCAGAGTTCCTTTTTTTTTTTGTTATTGTAGCAAGACCGGGCTTCAGCTGTTTACAAATACCATTAATAATTACAAATACCATGAACAGTTAACGTTTTGAAAGTTGTTTTGATCACTCACATGGTATTTATGTCTGTTTCTAATCTCTGAAAGAAGAAATGTAGTTCAAATTCTGAACACTTTAGGTACATAACTAACATTAATAATTAAAAACATAAGACTACATTCTACATAAATTAATAAGGCATTAAGGATTCTATGAATGCACAAACAGATGCATTAAGGATGATCTTAATTCAGCATTTAAATTCTGCCCAATTCCTTCAGCTTCTTAGTTTCTATATTTGTCATGACTACTCCTGCCATTTAGAGAAAAAAGAAAAAGCATGAACTACAGCAGATTATTATAGTAACACACCTGATACAGTGGCTTTTAGCATAGGCAGGTAGCAGAAATAGATACTTCAGTTTACCAAACAAAAGATGGCAAAAAAACCACCCAAAACAATAGAAACTCAGAGAGGTGAATTGCAAGACAGGTCCCTGGTACAGCCAATGGCTTGTTCAAAATTTTATGTGTAAGACTCTTCGCTTCCCCAGGCTGAAAGCTTTTGCCAGTTTTACTGGGCAGGGAGGAGTGAAATCTGATCTCTATAGTTTAGGCTATTAATTCTCCTGTAACACTTAGCTATTCAAATATCTACGGTTTCTGATCATCCATGGGCCTGCCAGAGTAGGCCTGCAGCGCTTGTAACTTTCTTCCAGAGAAACTGGGGATGTAGGAGGAAGATCAGAAGGAGTGGAAATGGAGATGGGGCACTGCACGTCTTGCCTTAACATGGAGTTAAGATATGAGCAGAATATTATCTGGATCTGTGTGCTAGGGAATGTATCCAGTTTCCATGCTGCAGAGAAAGAATTCTGTCAAATGAAGAACATAAATTTCTTATACAGTTGAGAAAAAGACACTGATGTCTTTGAAGAGCTCCAGAGGGAGATCCCCTCTGATTAAGTGCAGGCATTTAGGAAACTTCGACAATGAAAAGAAAAATGTGGCTCTTTACTCATCTTCCTCACTTCCAAAAATTTATACACGGAGATTTATTTGTTGCTATGATCAGTGTCCTTATTCCACTTTGACAAGCTTTTTGTAATTGAAACGTTACAACCCATAGCCCGTTCAAAACAAGGGGAGACAAAACATCAAAACTAAACAATGTACATGTACTATAAATAATATCTGGAGTTAGTTTTATCCCGTCACCAAGCATAATGGCATTTCTGATTTCAACTGTGTACTCAAACTTATTCCCACCTCCTTTTAGCTTTGGCCAACTCAAAACCTTAAAAATTTAAAATTTATTTTTTGTGTAACACTGTATTTTTAGTTACAGAGATCTTTTGTTTACTTCCTCATTTCCAAAGATGGGGTTTTTTTCCAGAAAAGAGTTTCAAAAATTTACTCATCTGCTGCAATTTGCCACAAAAAATAATTTTCTTTTATGAGACTGTTTTTCAACCATTATTCTTCTCCGTCTAACATTCAGAAAGGGACTAACTAAACCTCTGTCTTGATCCGTGGCCACTAGAGACAGGTATCTAATGAAGTTCACTGCACTCACCGAGTGCTCTGCAAGGAACAACCCAGCAGGGCTGGCACCTAAACAGAAGCTGTTGAGAAACCCATTTGTTGTCTATGAAAAAATAAAAGAGCGCGTGGGACGAGTGACACAAATCCCGTAAAATCAGCAAATAGGCTCTGAACAACCCTCGTAATGTATTTTTCTTCAGTTTCTTAATTAGAGACTAATTGTCCTTCATGATGGAAAAAAAAGTCACTTATAAAATCAAGCATTCAGGATAGGAAGTGAAAATTTATTGTCCTACTGTTTCTACAGAACTCACCTAATCACCTTGTGATGATTATCTCAGAAAAGTAATTAATTGTTCCAGAATGTTTTCCAGATTTAAGATTACCATCCTGACATTCTGCAGAATTAACGTCTCCTGCCTCACCCCTTTCAGCACCTCCTGCTTCCCAAACCATTCAACACCTCTCACAGCTTTCCACCACACTCCAGTCCTCTCCTGTTCTTGCATTGATTCCAGGTTCTATTTCCTGCTATTTTCTCAACACCTGCCCATGTCCCCTCTACTTCCCTTCCCCCAGAATGTCCCCAGCCCCTCTCCATGATTCTGGCAAGGGATTATGTGTGTTTTACCTATTGGTACGTTTCCACTGCCTGGCCAATTAGCACACATAAGCTCATCAGCAGCTACTCAGAAACAATACAGGCTGTTATCTTGTCCTTAGCTTTGTAGTGAGCCGTCACTTTTGTCTCTAGTACAGTCAAAATTTTGATTAAACTTGGTTCTCTCTGATATTTCTTCCCATCTTTCAAACTGGCTTGAAGGTATCTGAACTTTTCAAAAGTTGTGGGGGAAACGCCACAGCAGCTGGGCAACACAAAGCCAGAACAGGATGACTTCATGCTCTTAAAAAACCGAGGAAGAT
>VZRN01002384.1:979996-1011514 GCA_013397935.1 Dasyornis broadbenti | reverse complement strand
CCGCTGCCCCCCTCTGCCTCAGGGCCGCCCGCGCCACCCGGCTCTGGGACCGCAGCGGCGGCGGGAGGGGTGCGTGTGCCCCAAACGCGCCCCGGGCCCGCCGTGCCGTGCTCCCCTCGACTCCCCCCCCTGCCCCGAGGCCCCGAGTGCTGTGCCCTTGAGCACGAGCGTGTGAAATCGATTTCTGGGGTTGTTCTAGGGGGAGGATGTTTCTTGCTGGTTTTCGGTTTTAGTATTTTGTGAGATAATGTTTACCCTCAAGGATGAGGAAAAGCAGCACTTTTGTTTTGGGCCTTTTGGTGGTTTGGTTTTTTTTTTTTGTTTCTTTGTTGTGGTTTTTTTGGGGGGGGGTTGTTTGATTGGTTTTTGGTTTGGTTTGGTTTTTTTGTAAGATACGCTACTCAAATTATTTGGAGGGATCTGAAAAATCTGGTGGCCTGTGGGTCATAATACTCACAAATCACTTTTTGATTGGAGAAACCATTTCTTTGTTCTTCACGGTATGATTTTTGGAGGAGGCAGCCTTTGTTCAGCCTTTCATGGGATGGTTCTTCTGTGTCATGTCCCAATCCCAGGGAGGTTCCCTGCTGCTGCAAGAGCTGCTGCTGCAAAATTTGGTTTCTCTGCAAGTCTTATATGACATTTTGAGTGTGCATGTTAAAAACCAATTAAAGCATGTGTCACGTCTCACTTGGTGTTACGATACCAAAGCGTGTATAAGACTTGCAGGTGCATGTTATTTTGGGTGAACCACAAAGATTTTTGTGGGGTTGCATTTGTATAATACTGTAAAGTTCTACACTGGTTTGGATTGGAAGGGACCTTAATTTGGTTCCAGTGCTGCTGCTGTGGGCAAGGTCACCTTAAGCTAGACCAGGCTGCTCAGAGCTCCATCCAATCTGGCCTTGAACACTTCCAGGGATGGAGCATCGGCAACTTCTCTGAGTAACCTGTACCACCCTCACAGTAATATGGGGAAGCTGGAATGAGTCTGTTGTACACCTTACATGCAAGCTGTAACTTCTCACAAATTTTTTTTTGTTATTTAAGTGTAACTTGTCATGAAGCTAAGTAATAAGAGATAATACTGGGATGTTATAACAATTGTAGTTGCATCTCTTTAAAAGAAGCACCATTTTTGCATTGTGCGAGTTTTTGAAATAATGTTAGCAATATCAGCTATATATAAATTTTGTTACTTTTGTTGCTCTGGAAATTTCAACAGTTTCAGAAATGGTCATGGATTTTTAAAATTCATTCAGACATCATTAAGTACTTATGTCACAGCAAGTGCATAGATGGTATTTAAATTGTTTTTGAATAATGCCAAAGCCCAGTGGTTAAACCTGGATACTTGGGTGTCAAACTTCTAGTGGAGATCTGGGAATCCTGCCTAATTACTTTTCTGGGCCTGGGATTAATGCCCTCTCTTCATTGTTAGCTTGATGAAAATTGGTTCAGGATATAATTTAGCAGGTTTACATTATTTCAATTATCATCTATTCTCTTGTCCTGTCATTAAATTCATGTTTCATCCATTGTCCCATCACCACCTACCCTTAGCCACTTAAAATAGCATCCCTTCTGCCAAGATTTCTCATCTTTGTCCTTAAGTACCCTTGAATTCCAGAAGGTGCCTCTTTGTTCTTTATTTGTTCCATTAATTTCAGATTTCTGTATACAAGTGGTTTGCTAACATTAATATATCTTGTCATTAGTGCATTGTAAGAACTTGGGCAGGGAGAAGTATCAAATTTGACAGAACTCCATGAATGCTTGTGAATTTTAGAACATCCTTTTTGTCCTCTTCAGTGAGTTTGGGGCTTTTGTTTGGTAGCTTGTCATAAATATTATGATAATATTGCTGTCATTTTACTGGTTTTGTATTTTTCAACAGTGCTTTTATAAGTTATGTTTTTGTGTGTAATGTATATACCAATGAAGTAGCTTATTTGGAAAGTAGCTGAAGTTCCAAAGTACTTGGAGGCAATCTCTGGTACCAGTTTTCTTGGAAATTTGTTCGCTGTAGATAGGGATTTTTAAAATTCCAGTAAATGAAAACAGGAATGTTGGTATTTTAAGATAAAAAAGCGTTAAGATTGCAGTTACCTAAACAAGTTTTTTCTAAATAAAAGTATTCTGGCACTTGGTGTCTTTGTCTTTACAATTAGAAATTTGCCAGATACTATGAGACTTCTGTCTTTACATTTTACCATCTTAATCTTTAGAATCTGCTCCAGAGTTCTTCAAGGAAACACTGACACTGGTATTTTTAGAAGAAATGACTCTGCTTATGTGTTGGATTGCCAGGGCAGCCCCGGTGCCAGCACAGGCATTGATTGCCAGCTCTTGGTGCCTTTGAGTGCCCACACACCAAGCACCAGCTTGTGTCCAAGTAAGCCCTGGCAGTTGTGACTGATCACCGTGGCTGCCGGTGTGCAAAGGAAGCAGACATAGCCTTGCATAACTCAACTGCTGTATTAAACAAGATTATTGCTTTACCAAGAAATACTAAACAAAATCCCAGTTAACAGTGAAATAAATCACCTGCATGTGCTGTTTCACAGCTGGAGCCTGACAAGGGAGGGGAGGATGGCACCCGTGCTGGCTCCTGTTGCTCTCAGTGGAATAGTGCTGCTCCTGCTCTGAATCGAGACACGCCACACAGCTCGTGGCTTTCTGGGTCCAGTAGCAAAAGTAAGGCATAAGTGCTTCCTCTCCAGAAGTTCTCCAGTGCTTTATGCTGTAGATAAGCCCATTGGTGGCTTTCGCCTAGTGCTTTTGAAGGCTTTTTCCCCAAAGTGGAAAACCTTCCTAGAAGTGCTTTACCTTTCATAAGGTCTGTGGATGGGATCTTCTGAATGTTTCATGAGTCACAAAATCATTTTCAGTTAAAACAGCTTATCATTATCCCTTTTATTTGCTATACCTGTTTTCTAGTTCATGTTACTTTTAACTGCTGGTGTCCTGTCTTCCAAGTTAATGGCCCTGACTTTGCTGCTCACCAGGCCCATGTTCCTCAAGATCATGAACAGGAAAGGTTTAACGAAAGACTGGACGCGGTACTCAGTGCCATGGTCTGGTTGATATGGTGGTGTTCAGTCATAGGTTGAGCTTGATGATCTCAGGGTCTCTTCCAGCCTAATGGATTTTGTCAACTCGCAACCAGGGTATGGTCACAGCAGCCTGGACTGCCTCCAGTCTTAACCCCTTTAATGAGCTCATCCCCAGCAGTGAGCACCAGGTTCAGTATTGCTGATCATCTGGTTGGTTTGTCCAATACCTGGACCAGGAAGTTGTCCTCGATGCACCCCAGGATTCTCCTGGATTTCTTAAAGCTAGCTGTTGCTTTCCCAGTAGATGCCTGGGTGGTGGAAGTCCTCTGCTGGAATGAGATCTTGGAGTGTGATGCTTCCTGTATCTGAAGCAGAAGGCCTTGTCCTTTGTCTCCGCCTGATCAGACCGCCACTATCAGGTGTCCTTTGTTGGGCTTGTCTTTGATTTTTTTTTCCCACAGGCACTCAGCCTGTTTGTGGCTGTTTTTCAGAAGCAGCTCTTTATAGTCTATCCCTACCTTAACATAAAGCACAACACCCCCTCCTCTCCTTCCTTGCCTGTCTCTTAAAAATCTCATAGCCTTTAACTGCAGTTCTGTCCCGGAATGTTTCCCTGATAGGTCATACTTTTCTAATTGCACCATGGTTTCCAACTCCACTTGCTTGTTTCCCATGCCATGTGCATTGGCGTAGAGGCATTTCAGCTGGGCTGTGGGCTGCCCCACCTTTTGGGAGGAGCCCTCCCTAATTCCTTTGGGATGATTTACAGGTATTTCCCAGTTGTTTTGTAAAGTGATGGTATCTTCTGGTTCTTCTTTGTCACTCAGAAGTACATCCCCTTCCCCCTAATGCTTATAAAATGCATTACGCCAAAGGTGAAGCTGAGCCCAGCTTTTACACATCCTGGACAGCTCAAACCATAATGTTTTTTAAAGAGAGAACTCTTTCAGGAAAACTGATTAAGTCCTACCCAATCTCAAAAGGTGCAATTAACCACTGGTGAGAAGGATCTGTAAGTTACTTACTCTGGTCTGTAAATGTTTGTTGATTTAGTGGCATGAGACCTCTCAGTCTCACGGAACCCAGTCTGAAACCTAGCATTTATTAGTCAGGAAGCACTGCAGGGAGATACCCACTGTGAACAGACACATGTTGGTTACGTTTTCCAAGTGAGTCACGGTAAGAGTGGATTTTGTAATTAGTCAATCTTCATGAAGAAATTAATTATCTTAATACTTATGTATATAAACTATTTTGGCATTCATTGTCACTAACTGTGGTGTGCAGATACAACCGCTGTTGAAGATGGTGCCAAAACAAATGAATATGGACGCTGTCAGGAATTTGACTACTGCTTCAGGTGTGTGGGATACTAGAAGTGTGGGTCACTTCCTCCACCTCACAAGGTGGAGGAAAGGCTAGAATAGATAAATGATGAGCTGGCATCTGTTGTGAAGCAGCTTAAGATGGGATAACCCAAGAGGATAATTCATGTGCTCAAATAGGAACAGATGTTAATTAAGACAGTCTGGCTGGCCATTCGGGTGCCAGTTCTGTAGCATGTCATCAGTACAGACTTGACAAACAGCCTGTTTGTGAAACTTGGTGTTGCTTGACATCATAATTTGTTAGAAGGTAAATCCTGCAGGCATTGAGAATCTGGGAAATTTAATCATTGGAGCTAACTCAAATTACAATTTGATGTTAAAACCAGCTAGGTGCCATTTTAAATTGTCATTGGGGTTTTTTTAAATGAGAAGTCAAGTACAAAACTAGTTGCTTTTACTAGAAACAACACGAAGCTGCAACAGAATTTTGGTATTAGACTATTCAGGCTACTGCACTTTAAAACTTCTGCAGTGGTGTGCAACTGTTTTCCAAAACATTTTGCCCCATACCTTTTCTTCAGCTAAATTCCTTTCTTTTACCCCTCCAATTTCACTCTCTTGACTTGAGTGAAACACCATGCTGATGTAGCTTGTGGCCTTCAGTCCTAGGAATTAGCTTAGGTTTTTTCATCATGGAAATTTTCCATAAACTTAGTATTTGGAATTGATATAAGGGGTTCTGTCCTGTCCTGCCTAGCTTGGAGCAATACTCTTTAAAAACTTACACAAGAACCCTTAAAAGATAGAGACAGAACTTCAGAATTTTGTTGTCTTTTATATGATGGATATTATCACTGTGCAAGATCAATGTGTTGAATACAAAATAAAGGTCAAATTTTCCAATTCACTGAAAGATTAAAAACCAATTACAAAAAAATAATTAGTCCATTATTAATCTGCTTTGACTCTGAATTTAAAAAGTCAAATAGTCAAATACATAAAATGAAGTAAGGGTTATGTTACATTATTTTCTCATGGTATCGCCTCTTAGGGTTCCTTTTTCTCCCATATTGTGTACCTACTAATCATTAAAAAACCAAAAACATATTTCCTTACTGTTCTGTATCTTGAAGTTAACATTTCCACAATATTTTTTATATTGTACTGTGTTCATCGTTCAAAGACATAGTGGTGTGCTTTAATACAGACACATAAAATCAAAGAAATGCACAGCTTAGTGAAAGAAAATAAAGGCAGATGTGTGGGGCAACTGTAACAGAAAATGCAGAAAAGCCAGAAACAACCTTAAGTATGTTTAAAATTCAGTTTAGTTTGCTCATGAGCATCAAATACATTGTTCATACAGGTACAGCTTGTATCAGTGCTGAAAACTTGTATGAAGAAATCAGTGGCTTGAGGCAGGAGCCCTCAGGCAGGAGAGCATCAAAGGAAAATGGCTGGACAGGAAGAAAAAACAAAGCTCCATACACAGATGTATTTAAGAAGTGTAAATATAGTAAGTTTTGGGGGAAAGGATTCATCTTGGGCATGGTGTTTCCTTTAAAACTGATTAAGACATATCTTCATGTTAGTATTTCTGTTGCTTTTCTTCTGGAAAACTGCTAAGGTCCTTACAGCCCATCTTAAGTGAATGTTTTGGGGGCCAGAAGAATCCAGATTGCTCTGAATTTTATGTGATGCCCCTGAAGAGCTTTCATTTTCCCAGCAACCTAGCTATGTGCATGGCCCTGCTTACTGACTTGAGATATTGAAGAGACTTCATTGATAATTTCAGATATATAGCCATACAGTTCTTAGAAGTGAAAAGGTTGCCAACTGCTCAGTTTACTCACCTGCTTTCCTGGATGAAGGTGCCATAAGTTAGTTGTCCATCCAATAGCTCTGTAAATATTTAAGCAATACTGTAGTGGGATATGAAGGAAAATTCCCTTTGAAATATTTTATCTTCAATATAGAAGGCACACATAAATCTATTTTTTTGAATAAAAGAGTCCTTTGTATTCTAAATACTTTTTTTTTTTTTGGAAGGTTTTGCATAGGGAATCAATCTGACTTCCTCCCCCAGTCCCTGTAGGCAAAGCCGTCAGCAGCTGAGAGACTTTCTTTTACACAGAGATTCTTTTAAGAGCAGAGGAGCCCCATCAGTGCAGCAAGAGCAGAATATGATATTTGGTCCCTGAAATTGTTCCACAAAATCATTATTTGCAGATCTAGGCTGTACATCAGAGAGAATTTTTATCTGAGCAAATTTAATAGGGAGGAGGGTAAATAGCATTGGTGTTTTTAACTTGGAGGTTACTGATTTACTACTCAAAGTTGTGCAATACATTAATTATCAGAACAATTGGACCTATTGAAGTTCTGAAGTGAAAGCCACAAATTATCAGATAAATTTAGAGTTGTGTAATTTTCTCATAACCCTTCACTTGGAAAGCCTTTCTGCTTCCAGTATGGGATGAGGTCTGGCAGTGGGGTTAACCCTGACCCCTGAGTGTTCTATATGGACTTGTTCATTTCTGCCACATTCTTTCAGTTTAAATTTAGATTTGCTGGTGGCTATTATGCCTCTTGCAATAAGCCTCATGACCAAACATTGAAACAAATATGCCTTTTATCACAGATGTTTTTGCCGAGTAAGATTAGTGAAGAACACTTGAAAGCTAAAAAACAGTGCAGAAGCCTTTGGTCCAAGAGGCAGTCACATTTGAATGTCTGGAACGTATTTTCTTCTCAGTGTTAGAAAAGAGCAAGTAAGTGTTTAGATGATTGAGCACAATCTTGCACCCTTTTTTACCTCTGATTTGTTATTCGTAGTAATGAAATTTCAGCTACGCAAATGAATACAGAATCAGGATACTTATGAATGTGTACATGTAACAAAGTCATTAAGCCGTTATAAAATAGACTATGATTGCTGTAGGAAGTAGCAACAGACAACTGAGTTTTATGTTTGGCTGATTGCTATATATATCAGTAAATCTTAAAAAGTTGGGATAGTTCTTCTATGCCGTAACTATCTTGAGCACAATAGCTGCATTTGTAACTACTTTAAGGAAGTTCGTACCACTTAATTTTCTATTTTCCACAACAATGATGCTTGTTTTGTCATTAGTTTTTTGGGTTTTTTTAATCTAGCATGAGTGTGTGGGATTTGAGGAATCTATGTGGCAAAGGAGTTCACTTCCAAAGTCAATACATTGTTCTTGGCCTAAGGTATGCCATGGTCTTCATAGACAATGTTGCTCCACCTTAAAATATTTGACAAGGCATTCTCTGGTCTCACTGTTTACAGCTGCTCATCGGTCTAGGATAGGACATGAAGAAATGGTCTCAAATTGCACTATGGGAAGTTTAGACTGGTTATTAGGAAAGCTTTTTTCACCAATAGGGTTGTCAAGCATTGGAACAGGCTTCCCAGTGATGTGGTAGAATCACCATCCCTGGAGGTATTTAAAAGATGTGTAGCTGTGGCACTGAGGGACATGATTTAATGGTGGACTTGGCAGTGCTGGGTTAATGCTTGGACTTGACGAACTTAAAGGTCTTTTCCAAACTAAATGATTCTGTGTTCTAAGGTAGCATATAAAAAGTGTTTCTGTGAAGCACTTCTGTCTCTAAGCTTTCAAGGTTCTTCTAAAGGTAACAATGCCTGTGCATTGCTGAATGGCTATGGCTCCAACAAAGAAAGGAGACCTTGAAAATATATGGAGTGTTCTCCTTGCAACCTTTTAGGGAAAAAATCCCAATGAATAAAGCAGGCCATGATTCTCTAGATAATTTAAAGTGAGATTTTTTTCCTTCTGAAGGGCAAGACACAAAAGCTTCCAAAGGCACCCTGACCCTACTGCCTCTGCAGTTGCTATGGGCAGGAAACACTGGTACTCAGATCTTCTGAGCACTTTGATAGTGTCCAACCTAGTTACTGGGGCTGAACACTGTGGAGCTGTGTTCCTCATGAATGGATTAGGCAAAATTTATTCACTGGTTAGAAGTCCTACTGTGCAGGCTGTATATTTTTGAATGTAAGTAGCATCATGTTTTTTCTATTTAGCAGGAATTTCAGGCAACCTTTGAAATACGTAGCCAGTCAGCATTTGTTCCAAATGATGCTTTTGTGCCAAATTTCCAATTAGTGAATGGCATTTGTTAACTAGGCCCATTTGGCTTTATCATCAAGGATAATGAAACCCCATCTTTTTCCTCATCCCATTAATAGACACAATATACAGTCTTACTGAGCTAAAAAAAAGAACTGAATGGAGAATGCTAGGAGATTTATAGTTTGGTGAAACTCCTTAGGACTTGTATTTTTTAGAAATGACTGTGGTTTTAGTTCTGTTACATTTAAAGAAGAAATTTATAAAAATAAGGGGGTTGGCTCATACAGTTGTTTGGAAGAACATTAGTTGATGCTGGAGGTATTGTTCCAGTAGGTAAATATTTGTTGAGATAAAGGCAAAATGTGCTTTCCTATGTATGGGGCTGTGTTTTTTATTGTAATGTATTGTTGCATACATTTGGAGTGTCTTAGAAGTATTTTGAAGACTTCCTTAAAGTCTTCATAAATTTTTATATTTTCTATGGAAAATAGTAAATTAGAGACACCTCTCCAACACCCCTTAAAATAGTGTTTTCTGTCGTGGAATGAAAATGGTCTGTTTACACTTGCTTCTGCACTTGCTTTTGGAACTTGCTTCTGCTCTTATTAAACTCAGAAATCCAGGCTTCTAATGTAGCTTTCAGTGCTTGTCACCTGGCAAGTACAATTTTTGCATAGGTCACAGAAATCAAAACCACTTTACTCATTTCCCTGTGTGATTGTTGCTTCAGAATTGTTTACTACTGGTAAGAAAGAAAACATATTCTTACAACCTCTTTGTCATAAATTACATTTTAACTGTTTTGAGAAACAACATTTGTATTAGATTTTTCACAGACTTTATACATTATTGTTTGTGGAATTTGGGTGAGTCTCCATGTTTTGACATTGTTGAGTCTTTTTTGAGCATTCTTTAATATTGGAAAGATTAGTATGTGAGGAAGCATAACCACAGCAAAACATTTGCTTTGTTTACAGAGTGTTTTAGACATATATCAACATGCACCTTTCCTGTGTGAGATCATCTCACTCAGAATGGATTCAGCATGAGTGTCTTTTGATAGTCATTTTCTGTGGAACGTCCTATAGTTTACTTGGTAATGGTTGGGAAGACAATTGGAAGCAATCAAATTATCTCTTTAAATAATTTTAATAGCTATAGAGTTGAAATACAACTTAGCACTTATAACAGCATTTCAGGCAAAAATATTTAGAGGTAAAAAGTAAAAAACTGAAATTCCAAATAAAGATTTAGAAAAGTAAAAACTGGGTTTTTTGGGTTTTTTTTTTTTTTGGCTTTGAAACAATCCCTATAAAGATAATACTAGCCCTTCTGAAGGGAACATGCGTCTGTTGCTAATACAGGACTCAGTGTCTGATGCTTTAGGACCTTGGTTACTGTGGAGAAGATGAGTAATTCCATTAATAATAATATAGTCAGTGGAATAGTGGAATGAATCTCCTGGATTCTATTTGTAAAGGATATTTGTCTACAAGTGAGCCAATTACAGTTACCTTTCTGTCCCACTTGCTAAACTTTCCTAAGAAAACAAAGCACCATAAAGATTCATCAGGTAAGAGTAATAACAATATTCATGTATCTCCCCTAGGTTTTGAGGAGTGTTGTTATGATGCTCTTAGGATTATGGCAGGATGAGAACATATTATTAATGTTTGTCTGCTCATGCTCACTATGGAATTATTCCCTGTGCAAAGATATGTATTGTTTGTGAAAGGAAGGAAGATGAAAAAACTGAAGTAGCTTCAGGACAGAGACTTCTGGGGAGCAGTAGCTGCCTGTGATGACAGGGAGGTCAGTGTGACTGGATCATTAGATGTGATGTGAAAAAGGGAAACAAGGCATAATGCAGCAATATGCACAGGGGCTGCCATGGAAAGATACCTAAGGAGAGTTACTGGAAAGGATTTTGTGGAAACTAAGGAATAAGAAAAATATCTTTGCCAATTACATAATAAAAGGATAAAAAGGATTAAAAGGAAAGATGCATCCTAGTGACAAAATGGCAAACAATGTATTCACACCATACGGGTAGAGGAAAGCTGCAAGATTTGACAAGTCTGGAATTATAGTAAGGAATATAATACAGTGCAAATAATAACCTTCAATATTCTGGTTCCTGTTGACAGCAAGCAATCAGTGGAGACATGCAAAAATAGAAGGGGCTTAAGAAGGAGGCATTAAAGTGACTTTAGTTTTAGTCTTGATTCTGCTTGGCTTGAAATAGCAATGGGTCACCAAAGATGAAGTGTTAGAAAGCCATTCAGGTATACAGAAGTCAAATTCAATCCTGATGACACATATTCATAGCTGTGAACAGCTATGAATATGTGTCATCAGGATTGGAGTGATAATTGAAGCTTTCTAAATGGAAGAAGTTGCTCAAGGACAGGGAAAAACTGGTCAGCTTTTTCCTTGGGGGCTGGAAGAGAAAATAAGCATCTTCAAGTTACAAACAGCTTGAATATTTTAAGACTTCACATATGTTTGATTTCTTTTAGACCCAACCAGAAAAAGAATCTGAATGGCCAGACTCTATGTCATGGCTTATGAAGAAACTGGAACAGTTGAACTTAGATATTGAAGAAGCTCTGAGTGCTGGCTCTTCTCCCTCCAGTACTCCTTCTTCTAAAAGGCACAAGCAACTGGTAAGATTGTGTGTGTGTCGTATGATGTGTCCTCTAACATTTAGCTACAACATTCCTCAAGCCATAGTTTTCAGATCCGGTTGTGTTTCGGAATAGACTGAGGAGCTCAGGTGTAAGGGTTGTTAAAGTTTTCCCTCAATAAAATGAGATCTCTAATTTCATTAGACAACTAGTGCTCAATTAACCAGAAATGTGATAGGGTGAAACTTGTAAATTTTTTGACAATATGGCTTAAAATCATTAAGCACCTTTTTTTCTTTGGGGGGGGGGGGTTGGAATTTGATTGCATATGATAGTTTTTTGGGGTAGAATATTGTTAATTTAAGTGCTAGTCTGTTAATTCTTGTTATGGTTGTTTAAAGATATAATAGCAAGAGAGACACTATCTTCATTAAGAGTTGAATTAATATTGTTTTCTTTCTTTTATTTGAATAGTTGATTTAGAGCTACAATCCTCTAGTTAATATTTTATTATGACAGGTGTCATCAGTTGATGACAAACAGTTTCTCAATCTTTTATTTTGAGAGCAAATGGGATTAAAGGAGTAATGATATTATTTTAGTAATTTTTGAATAAGCAAAGTTTTTCATATAGGCAAGTAATGGAGAGTGAACAGCATGAGAAATAGAAGTGTTTGTCCTCTGCTTCAGGCTATGATTAAAGTCAGTTCTTAAGATAGAATTGTGTGGATTTGCAGCTCTCAGTGTTAGTGTTGTCTTGAAATTCATGAAAGGTGATCTTTTGTGAATGCTTTTGCCATCACTGCTGCTTCATTTTGTAAAAGTAAAGTCTTAAAGCAAGCATCTGTGTGGATCATCACAATGTAAATATTCATGTGTCTCTAGGTGGGACATTCAGAATCTTGTACTTTGTAGTTTTTGTTTCCATATTCTACAGAGAGAGTGCTACTAACAGAGTGGCCATGGCTGTCTCTCATTTCTTTCTTACTGTACATGTCAGCAAGTCAGAACCAGCTCTGTCCAACTGAATTAGTTTCATAATTAATTTCCCTATTAAGGGACAGTGTTCTGTCTTCCTTTAGGAGAATGCTCAGTGTCTTCTGTCAAAATACAGTGACATTGTAGTCTGCTTTTCTGTCTGAAAGTGAAATCCCAGCCATCAGAATTTAAACACTTCCCATTGTGAGACAGTCTGGTTTTGGTAACCAGTGATCCAAACACCCATTATTTTATGGCTGTGTCTTTTCTACTAAGGCAAAAGCCATGGTTTGGTTAGGCATCATTCTTTTTCCATGATGGCTTGGACATCATAGGATACGATTTCAAATCCTTTACTGAAGCATTTAGTGAAGGACATGTTGCATGTAAACAGCAGAAAAATCTAAATAGGCAACATTTTCAAATTAACTTTGATACATAAGAACAGCATCATCAGAAATGGTTTCACATAGAATGCCATCACCAGCATCCCAGATGTTTGCTCTTCTCTTCCTGAAGCCTAGCGGCAAGACATCTTCTTGAGTATTGAGAGGCTGGCACTTTCATCACAGCCTTTTTCCTGGGACATATGCTCCCACCAAAAGCCTCTGCTAGGGTGTTAGGATGTTTTTAACGCCAGTCCCAAAATTAGTTTGCTTAATATGATATTTGAGCACTTGCAGGCCTCTTTATCAGGCCACATCCTTTTCCCATTGTAAAGAATAGGAAAGATCCCTTCATTTTAGTTGTCTGTGGACAGGCAAATATGTGAGTCAGCCACATTTTATTGTAGCCTTATTTGACAAACTGGAGATGACCTTTAAACCTCCAAGAGCCAATTTCAATACAGAAGCTGGACAGGTACTTAACACAAAGCCTTTCTGATGACACCAGCAAGATCAGAGCAAGAAAAGAGTCTTGAACAATCTGTTGTGGAATTGATGATGATGGAACCATTTGCTGTCTCCTGCAAAAGAATTTTTAGAGTAAGGGAATCATCTGCTCTAATTTAAATATTCATGAATAATTTCCCTCAGAATGGGTGGCCTTAGTCTTACTTTATAGTCAAAGAAGAGACAGATCCTCTTAAATCTCTCCATAAATTTACTGCAAAGAAACATATAGTGCAGATCTCAAAATGACAGTTGCAGTGGAAAAAATAAGTCTTGTTTTCACACAAGTTGTATGAGTAGTTTATATTCTACCAGTTAATGCTATTTGTACCATATTTCTAACTATAGCTTGTAATTTTTTCTACACATATCAAATATTTTATTCTTTTCACTTAAAATGAAACTTGACTAGAAAGAAGGCCTATCTTAAACATATGTTTACTAGTAACTGTAAAAATGTGGCTTCTAATAAAATGAACCACTTTTGTGTTCTTCATGTGTTTTTTTCCTCAACTAGGTACTGACGCAAGTAATTAAGATTGAAAGTGGCTTTGGGTGAAGTGTTCAAAGATGTAAGGCTGACTTTGGAGACCTGAGATCTCCAAAGCAGGTGACTACTGCATAAGTGGCAACATGGTTTGTTGGAGCTGCTGCTCTGAAAGTTGGTCTGTTTAGGGTGTGGACAATTTGTAACAGATGACAGTTATTTCTTATGGCAAATGCTGTATCTCAGAAATATATTTTGTAATTTCATCAGTAGGTTGAGCCAGTTAGTTTTCTACTGAAGGATTTTTCATCTGTTCATGGAAGTAATTCTTCTCATATTTTATTATTCTTTGCATTTTCTTGTTGTACAGGTATCAGTTATTAATAATACTCATTTGAACAGAATTTTACAGAAGAAGCCAAAATATTTGCTAATGAAAATCAGCTGGGTGAATAAATATTATGGGACTTACTGGGTGAGAGTAGGGAGTCCTGCAGTATTATGGTGAGCAAATTCAAGGTGTTTTCTAAAACACAGCTTTTACATGAATGGTAAGAGGTGATCTGTCTTTATATCTGTGTAAACTGTGAGTTACTAGTGGTTGTTTTCATGTTGGCAAGTATTATGGGGAAGCAGTACTGACTGGATTCCTCAGTATCTGATCCAGAAAAGATGTTAAAAGTTGTCTGTAATTGTTGTTGTCTGTAATACAATTTTTGGAAACATTCTCTCACCAGTGCTCTAAATACATGATATACGTGCAAAAAGCTGTACTGTCTGAATGAACTAACAGCAAAATAACTAGTTTTGGAAAAACACACTTAATAGTTCTACTCCTCTAAAACCTATACCCTTACTATGGAAAAAAAAAAAAAGATGTTTCTTAGCAGTGTAGACGGAAGCTCTTTGTAAATGAAGCATCAAAGATAAATCGCTCTTGCTGTAGTGTGTTTGCCTGTTGTTTAATGTATCTGTTTCATCACCACTTAATATCTTGTACTCAGTTTCAGTACAGAAAAAGCCCCAACTTCTATTAAAGATATGATTTTCACTGAACAAAACTTAATTTACACATTCTTTTAGTTCTTTTGCGTTAGTATATTGTCTTCAAACTTTTTTTGGGCTGCATATCCATTCTTTTGTCACCTTTTCCTCCTTTTACATCTCTACAAAATATACTAACTGGGAACTGGGCAGTTGCTGTTAAAGGTCAGCAGCAAATTTGTCACCTTGTGAAGCGGAACAGCCTGAAAATGGGATGATTAGAATGATTGTACCCAACAGCTTGAGACTGTTCTGCAGTGCACCCATGATCCTGTTTCCCTGATTGCAGTATGAATTCTACTGGATTGCAGCATGTATTGCTTCTTGCTCATTCACGCCATTATTCCTTGAGCAAACCAGGATACATGGGGGAGTGTTGTGCATTTGGTCCCTTCCTGGCATTGTATTCAGTGTAGGTCAAGAGTTAAGACATCCAGCTTTGAAAAAATGGTGTGGGAGTGGAACAATTGAGTGAAAACTCCCCAGGTTTGGGGGCATAAGAAAAAATGGATTTGGAAATTTCAGAGTCTGTAATTTGAAAATGGGAATTGTTTGGTCTCTGTTTAGCATACAAAAATAAATATGAAATAAAGTTAAAAGATAGTTTTAAATAATTTGAATAAAACCTTTTCTCTTTCTGCAGAGGCCCTTTAAGTTTAGGAAAGTGTACTGCTGTTGATTAGTTCTCTAGTTGCGTATACTAGATGTTAACATAACGACTTCCCATAATGGCTGCATGTCTAACTTAGCAAAATGTAAAAATAGTGCTGCAGGTGTTTTTAAGAGAAAAAGATTGAAGCCAAATGTTTACCTTACATCAGAGGAAAAAAGGCCTTGAAAAGATAAAGTTCCATAGTTTTTATCTTAGAGTTCACATTAAAAATATTTATGACTTGCCTTTATTTATAAGGTTTTTAAAATTCTCTTACAGTGCCCTGTTCAGGTAGAGACAGGCTTTTATGGAGATCATCAAGAAAAAGGATCTTGGGAAAATAGAAGAGGAGACTACCAGGATCTAGATTGTTTACCTTACCAAGTGTCAACTGGAGCACGACCTAAAACTGATGTAAGTAGCTACAACATTATCTGACTCACAGGTTCAGTAACCTCAAAATTTACTATTTATCATTAAAATTCTCTGTGCATTTCTTTGAAGAAATTTGTTCCATGCATATCAAATATTTGAGTCTTACAAATATTGCACTACAAGGATTAATTTGGTTTGCAAAACAAGTACAGATAAAAGTTAAGTCAGACTTGAGTTAATGAAACTCCAGGGCTGTGGGATTCATCTAATCTGATTTTAGACCACTAATGAAAACTTCTACATCTGTACTAGTCACTTGGATCACCTTCATAGTCAATGGAAAGAAACAGACACTTCTAAAGAGTAATTCATCTGGAGGTAGCATGTGATGGATTTCAGGCATCAGAGCCACTACCACAGCTT
Organism: Dasyornis broadbenti; assembly: GCA_013397935.1. Classification (NCBI taxonomy): domain Eukaryota; kingdom Metazoa; phylum Chordata; class Aves; order Passeriformes; family Dasyornithidae; genus Dasyornis; species Dasyornis broadbenti. Next base: position 995,530 of record VZRN01002384.1, on the reverse strand, counting down.
TTTCTTCATGGCTTGTTTTAGAAGTACTCTCTTATGATATATAAGCTTGACTGTTGGCTATGCCCAATTAATGGTGAATTCCACACCGCATTCTCTGCAAGCCTAAGTGTTCAGCTCTGGAGGTTTAGTTAAATCCTATTTCTAACCTATTTCAGTAATTGTAATATTTATTTGGGTGGTTTTTTTTTTAAAGGTGATGCTGTAGTCTGCAATCAAAGTCTGTTAAAATCCATCAGAAAGTTTTCTCAAAAATCTTTGATTTACTTTCCCAATAGCTAAATGTAAGCTACTTTAGGATCAGTGTTTGGTTCCAAAATGCAGATGGTTTCTGTCTCTCTGTTTTAAGTTACTTGGGTGCCAGCAGTACCCATGATCATCACACAAGATAAAAAGTGGCTGCACTGGATTGAATCAAAGGTACTTATAGCGTCGTATCCTTTCTTTGCCAGTGGCCAGTGTTGGATGTTCAGGAAAGAAGTGTAAGGACATGGTAAGCAGATAGTAAGCCATCTCAACTTCCTTTGAGGTATTTATCATGCAGGCACATTGAAGCCAGACACTGTGTTGCATTTTTGTAATTAATAGCCCCTAAGGGTCTTTTTTGTCTCTGGTTGCGTGTTTTGTACTCATTTGTATTCGTTTATTCTTTTAATATTCAATGTCTTGTAGTATTGAGTTCCAAAGTTGTGGGATAGGTGAAATAATGCCTTTTTCTTATTGTAAATTTGTTACCAAATTATTATTTTGGCTGTAATTCTCGTACTGGCAAAAACTGAATCCTAGGCATCTTCAATAGGAAGTAGTGAATATCTGAGGCTGTTTTGGGGTTTGTTTTTTTTTTTACAGTGAGGGACTGTATTTATTACTGAATTACATTTTTCTGCTTATTTTACAATCATTTAACATCATGAGCTCCTCTTGCAGCAATATGCAGTCAGTTTTTGTTTTTATTAACTTCTGTAGTTGAATATCATCAGAAAACTCTGTCCCTTTTTTTTCCTCCATTTACCAGTTTGTTTGTGAGTGTACTGAACATATATCCGTGAGACTGTCGGGTAATATTCATCCACTGTAAAAGAAAATAACCAATTACTCTTAGCCTTCTTTTTTCCACTTGTAGTTAGCAATGAAAATCGTTTTTTATTTCTTGATATCTTCTTTGTAGTTCCTCCTTGATAGTATGGTTTGAGTCTGATGGACAACTTCATCAGAACATTTTTGAAATGAAAGTACATTGTATCAGTCAAATTGCCTGTATCTGCATGACCATTCAAAGAACTTGGCCTCCAAAATCCCAGTTATTCTAACCCATTAACCTGTGTTACTATCCATGTGTTCTTAAGCATATTTTCTGGCAATTTTCTGCCATGCATATCAGTTCTACTAGCATCTCTTCCACAAATTACCTCAGAGGCATTTTCAGTCATTGACATCACATATGCCACCCTCTTTTCCTTCTATCCCTAAGCCAGTAGGTTTTAGCAGTAATTACACATTAAGCCAGTACCTCAGCAGTTCTTTCTTCAAATGAGGTGCTTATTTTAAGGTATCTATGCAATTTTGATTAAAGCAAAATCTATTATATTAAAGATGTCTTGAACACTGTCATATTCATCTACCAAAAAGTTATATGCATGCCACCATAAAAATTCTCTATTTCATTAAATGAACCTACTCCTGTGCACTGAAAAGGAAATTTGAAGGTTGGCTCCACTTGCTTGCTAATTGAAAATGTTATTGTCTTCCCACTAGCTATTTCCTTTGCTTGGAAAATAAGTTAGCTATTTTCCATTTCTGCAAAAGCACGAACATTTGTTCTGATTTGTTGCTTGTTCTAGTTGGAGTAGATAACAGAATTAATTGAAAGGAAACTTGCCAGCTTTATTTGTTTCTTACCTTGGCCAAATGTTCAGGCATGTACAAGTATCACAGCTTAGCTGCCTTCCCACTAGTACTATATAAATATTTTTGAAGTGATGTTGCAGTAATATTGTTGTTTGGCTAGCAGTGTGTGGGAGGAAAGGCAGACAAAGTAAGTTTTGGATTTTTTTATTCTTTTCTGAAATCTGCTTTTCTCTTTTTTTTTTTTTTTTTTTTTTTTTTTAATTAGGGAAGATTTTATTTGAAAANTTTTTTTTTTTTTTTTAAATCAGGAAGTACTAGTATGATAAAAACCAGTTCTGTGTATCTCCAACAGTACACTCCATGTATTTTATCAGTTTTGTAATACTGGAGTAAGAGCAGGGTAACACAGAAAGTATAACCATTTTTTAGGACCCCAGCAAGTCTGGAAACATACTGAAGGCAATTTCTTTAGAAAATTGTGGGCCAGTTTTTAATTGGACAGTGCTTTAAATTAAGAATAAATATTGAAACTGGGTGTTTTCAAATGTAATTCAGGAGAGCAGATAATTTTGCTTCCTTTAAAGTGTTGCTTTTGGTGGTCTTTCTCATGAAAATTCAAATAATGCTATGTCTAGCTCCAGGTATGCAGTCTTCATGAGTCTGTCATATCTCTCCAATACACAGCTTTTCACTGCCTATCCCTTAAGATACAGACTTTTCCATATTTTTTAAAAAGGGCATACTGAAGTTGCTTTTATTATAGTGAAGGCAATGGGTCCAAATGCCAAAAGGTCTAATTCCTTCCATGTCACACCCAGGCTGCATCTGTTTAACTCCCATGATACTGGTGGTATTATACATAACTCGGGAGTAACACAGAGATAATCAGACCTCTTGTATTTATATGATGACCCAGTTTTTCTTCTCTTCCAATTTTTTGTGAGTCAGGAGGTCAAAAAGAGCATAGCTGTCTCCACTCCCCAGGAGCTCATATACCCAAGACATTTAAAGAAACAAATACTCCGTAAATTATTGAGATTAGCAAATTTAGCAGGGAAGACCAGTGCTAGAAATAGCAGAGATGCCTCAATTCAGGAATAATATGCAGAGATTATACAGGACACAGTTGTTCAATTTTCAATACAAGGAAGTGACATTAGCTGCATGCTTTCATGGATACCAGCTAGGCCAACAGCTAAAAAGGTAAAGTGAAGGGTTCTTTGGCTAACTTGTCACAGGTTTGCTGTTTATATGCCTGTAAAAGATGACTTGCACTTCTTAAAACATTTTGGTACCATATAAAAGGAAATCATGGGTTTAGGGCTGATGTTTCCTATCCTTTCTTCTTCCCCAAAGTTGCTTCACTGAAACTTTCTTTGTGAGGCACTAAAGGAAATATGTATCTAAGGTGGCAAGGAAGCCACCTTAGATACATATTTCATACGTGCATGAGAGACAAACAGCAAAGCTTCACCTGACAATTGCTGGCATTTGTAAATCCATGTCTACATTACAGAGATTCCATTAATGGAGAGGAAAAAGCCCATTTACAGCAAGATACATCTCACCTTAAAGCAGTCGCCTGAATGTAGGTCTCTTGTTGAAGTGCACTGTGCCCCCAAAGTTCTGAAGTTTCTTAGTCAAGTATTTGAAGAAGTGACTGCCCAAGGCATCAGTGCTTAGAGCTGGATAAGCTAAATACCTCCCAGGGTGTATAAGTTAAAATCTGTCATTTGATGAGCGGTGCCTGCCTCTCTGTGCTCTGAGCAGAGAACACTTTGATAGTCCAACTTATGCGTCTAATATCTGGTGTATGAAAAACCCATCAGTAAACACCCTCTAGCTCCTGCAGGTAACACAGTATCCTCTGCACAATGCAATCTGTGAATGAGCAAGGAAACGATACTTCATGTACTGGTAGCAAGGTGGACTTTTTCCTCCGGCTGTTGTAAGTCTGCTTTTTTATTTTCTTTTTAAGTAGAATTGAGGAGCGCAGTTTTGATTTTTTATGCTTTAGTTTGACAAATAGCTTGAGCAAATTAAGTCTACAGGGCTAAAATTATTTATTTTCCAGTTTTGGAGTTTCTTTTAGCCTGGGTCCTTGGTCTGATTCACTGCTCAGGCGTGATTATGTAGGCTGGTGCAAGAGAGGGTCAGAGTAGTAGCTGAACATGAGGCAGAGCAAACTGCTTCTTTCACATCTGTGCTAGCTTCTAGTAGTTTAAACTGTTTGTGAGCTATAGCTTATTTGTGCTAAGCCACTTGATTCAGAAAATGAGCAAAACACTGCTTTGTAACCTACATGACTGAAAAGTGTTTATGATTCTTTTAAGGTTTTTTTTTCTGAGAAATGCTAGTTGATGCTATAAATAGTGTTTCAGAGTTTAGGACAGAGGTTCCAGAGATGTCTGATATCTTCTGACATTGTTTAGAAATATAAAACTAATAAGGCAGTAATCTAGGGCTATAATAGTTATCATCTCTCTGTAGAGTGCAATGCTTGTCTGACCCTCTGACATTGTTTGAGGCAGAGAAATTGAAAAATAAAAACAGCTGAAGCAAAGTCAGAATTATTGTGTTTCTCTTGCACTACTTGTTCAATATTGCAGGCCCTGGACCACCAGAGATCAGAGGTTATTCCATTAGTGAGCTTGTGTGACAAGCCTTTTATCAGATAGTTGCCAACATCCAGGGCAGAAAAAGTTATCATGTGACAACTCATAACAGTTTTTACTTTTGCTAGCACTCTTTAGGATTTTGAGGCTCTTAATCTGTTTACAAGCCTTGAGCTGATCCTTCATTTCTCCACAAAATGTATAAGCAGTCTTAATTTTATTTAATTTTTATCTTAATCTGAGATTAGAAGTGCCTAAACCTGACCCTGAAATAGGTTTCATGCACTATCACTGCTGGATACAGTCATAAATTTTTCAGTTCACAGTACAATTTATAGCAGCAGTTACATCCATTATCTAGTAGGGTGTGTTTCCCAAGGTGAACATTAGGCAGATCATGCTTTACTCTGATCTTGCACCCACTGACAAAGTTGATAGTAAAGCCCCAAGAAGACTTGTGCAATCTCTGGGCAAAGATTTCTTATGCCCATCCTGGGTATTTGGGCTACTTTATATGACCCACAAAGTGCAAGAAGATGAAGTAAGAAGCCTAGACCTGAGTGATGAAGACATAGCATTTAATGCTCCATTTTCTCAAAGAGATGGTATGTTTGAAGACACAGTTATTAGGCTACGTTGAAGCTGAAGATTTCTGTCTATACTTCAACTAAATGCACTTGTAAAATTAGCATAGCTCATGCAGAAGAGGTACAGAAATCTTTGCAGAAATCAGGTTTTCATTGACTTTCTCAAAGTCTCGAAACCAACTGATTGGTTGCAACATGGTCAAGAGCAGAATCTATATACAGTTTCTGGTTTTGTTTACCAGACCATCCTTCCTCATAAAGAGTGCTAACTCCAGTTGTTCCCATTCTTGAAAAAACAAATTTCAAACTGTGTCCTTTAGTCATGTCAATTGCTTTCCTCTTTATCCTTAATGTTGCTATTAATTATGTCAACTAAATAGCTCTCCACTACAGACAGAGGTAGCTTGAAACCTTGTCTTTGCATAATTTTTTCTTGTGTTCAGTACTTAATCCGACCAGTATCTCCCTGGGACAGAGGTGTGCTGAAGTAGTCAGGTAAGGTGACCCACCCCGCTTCCACCTGTACTCCTTTCTGGTGGACTTCTTGTCTCTGAAGAGCTTGGCTTCTGTCCTGTACTCCCCTTGGTCTGCCCACACAGTGAGGACATTGAGACACCCTTCTTGCCCAGGGGCACTCTAGACTTGCAGTCATTTCAGAAATGATCAAGTGCTCCTGGAAGACAGAATCTTCCCTGCTTTAAGGCTGATTTCTTGGTGGTAAAAGAATTCATTGCCCAGGAAAAGCCTGTACTAACTCTAATGAAAATCACTAATAGGGAGTGAAGGGCAGATGCCTCCCTTGCTTCCTGAGAGCTGTGTATTCTGATATCTATAATAGTCCAGGCTTTCTCATCCACTTTGTTTGCAGTGCACTTGACAGCACTCTTGCCAGAGTCTGCTCCTAGCAAGGACAGGTTGCAAACGTAAGAGCCCAGTGTAGCCCCTTCTCTTCTCCTTTGTCTTTATTCCTTCCTCCCAACAGTCGGCTCCTTCAGTGGGGAAATTAGATTTAAAAAAAAAAAAAAAAATGGGGTCAAGATAAGACAGTTTAATAAAGCAAAAGGAAAGCTGGTGCATGCAGAAGCAAAAGAAAACAAAATATCTATTCTCTGCTTCCCATTAGCAGGCAATGTTCAGCCTGGGAAGCAGGGGTTCAGCACATGTAGTGATTGCTTTGGAAGACAGATGTCATAAATAACAAAGACCCACCCCTGATTCCTCCTTCCTTCTCTTAGCTTTTAGTGCTGAGCAAACATCATAGGGTATGGAATATCCCTTTGGAAAGCTTGGGTCAGCAGTCTCAGCTGTGTCCCTTCCAAAGATCTTGTCTACCCCCAGCCCACTGGCCTTTGAGAGTCAGGGAGGAGAGGCTGGAGAGCAAGCCTTTTTGCTGTTCAAGGGCTGCTCAGCAGTAGCCAAAATATGGGCATGTTATCAATACCTTTCTAGCTACGAAGCACAGCCATGTTGAGGGCTACTATGGGGAGAATTACCCCATCTCAGCCAGACCCAATACAAATATTTTTGCTTAATTAATTGCTCAGTTCCTTCTTTTTTCTGACAAAAATGCTGTCATCAGCTGAAGATGATAATCTTAATGTAGCTATGCAGCATTTAAAATTACTTTGAACTGCTATGGTTAAATCACTTGATCTATGAAAATATTTATTTAATTTAAAATTACATTAATTATATCCTTTTAACACAATATTTTGCATCAAATTCATTATTTTAATTAAGTTTTCATAAGGATTACATGGAGGCTATGGTCATGCTTTGTGTATTTTATTTTGAAAACTACCTATATAAGAAAGGAAAGAACTGTCTTATTCATAAAACACCATTGAAAAAATTTAATGATAATTATTCTCGGATGTAGACAAGTTAATTTATATATATATTTGTATATAGTAAAAAGTAAAATTGAAATTTCCATCTCCTCTTGGAGTAAAGTTCATTTGATGTAGTTCAAAAGGTATATGAAGTCAAAATCTGTATTGGGAGGAGACCAGAACTGGTTATTTTTATTGCTCAGCATTACATGGCTATTTATGTAGTTCAAACTGATAATGTCTGTTTATGTTGCAAGAAAAGCATTGAACAAGGGAGGAACCACAGGAGCAGCTGGGAAATAGAGGTCACCCACTTCTGCAAGGGCAGCCAGCAGGTCCACCAGGGATGGCAGTAGCAGCAGAGCAGCTGCGCTTAGTGGCGATTTTGCCTAAACCCTATGAGCAGAGACTGCCAGCAAAATTTATTGAGTGAGCACTTTTCTAAGCCAGCCCTATCCCTTTCTCATTATAACTGTCCCAAGCTCACACAGTGAGATTTGCCATCTAGGTCCAGCTGTAGTGACAAAATAAGAGCTGCAGGCTGGCATTGATTAATTAGTATATATATCCCAAATTAATCCTACATGTGCTACTTGACTTTAATAGACATATTTATCATATGTAAATTGAAATATTCTAGAATGAAATTTGTTGTTATGTTAATTTTCAGATCTTCTAACTGAATTCTTTTGCAGAAACACTTCAGTCTTGTATTTCTGATAACACTGACTGTTTGCAGGAACACCATTTCGTAATAGTGCAGTCTTGCTAATAATAAACACTAAATTTGCTGACTTGCATTTCAGTGTTAGCTCACAGCCTCAGAAATGCATTTCTTTTCAAGACAAACTGAAATGTCTTGACTGTTTGTCAGTAGATACAGGATTCAAGTTGTAAAAATAAGAATCTCAATACATGCATAACAAGAGGGGAGTGGGAACCATACCAGTAAATTATACCATGCCTTTGCAAATATAAAGAGAGAGAACCTCACTTCCATGCAGTTAACTTTGTACTCAGTGAAGTGCAAAAGGGAAACTATTTCTCTCTCTTTTCGTCTCTTTGCATGTTTTATACCATCCACTGGGCTCATGCTTTTAGATGCAACACACAGTTTATATAATCGGTACAACTTTATACTGTGTTTTATAGCAGCCACAGTAAAGAACAGATGATAGCGTAGACCAGCTCCCATGGATGAGAATGGCAGGAATGTGCTGGATTCAACCCTATGAGGCTGTCTCTTGTATTTTTGTTTGTGGGATTGGTTGAGCACAGTTTTCTTCAGGGATGCGCGTACAATAATACCTTATTTGTCTGCCCATCTGGTCAGGGTGTGGCATTTTCTTTTTTCTGGCCCTGTAATGTATGTGTTATAACAGCATGAAAAAAAAAAGTGAATATGTTCTATGTGTATAGTTTTATCATAATTCTTCTTCTAGAGTGGCTATTAATCACTTTCTTCATCTTGGCTTCTGTTTTAGTACTTCTGTAATTTTCATTCAGGCAGGGTTTTCCCAGCTATTTCACATGTTGATCAGATGGCGCATGATTGAGATGAAACCTTTGACTTTTACAATTGTTGTTCACAGCAAGAGCAAAGCAAAGGGATTCAAATATTACCAGAGATGTATAATTAAAAATGCATCCTGCCTGTGCTGACAAAGTGCTTCTGTGGCATTTCAGAGCTTGGGCAGAGTCAGACCCCTGGTCCCACTTAAGCAGTGGTGCAAAGGTCTCTCATAATACCAGCCTCTGTCTCTTTGTACTCTGGAGAGCTTGTAGGCTGCTCTTGCCTATTTCCCACGCTGAGGAAGAAGGAACTTCCATCTGTAACACACCAGAGACAGAGGCCAGCACAATGCACAGGGAGAGCATTCTTTATGCAAATGAATGGAGCAAATTATGCATCCCATCTCTCTAACAGAGATACTCCCTCTCAAGGTACAACTTTTTCTTGTGCTTCTACTGGGAGGAGGCAGCTTTACCCAACTGCCACCCCCTTGTCTGGGATGCACGTAGCCCTTTGTGAAAGTGATGCGTACTTACACAAGGGGAGTACAACTTCAGAAAAATTATTTGCTGAAGTTTTCTATCTTGCTACCACTCATATGGCCTTTTTTTTTAGTAAATTCCCAGAACTGAACACAGAGTGATAAAGTAGCGATTTTGAGATGAATTGTGGGATGGGGATTGCTGATAATACACTGTAGGCGAAAAGTCATGTGTTACTTGAAGCAGCCAAGTGTTGTAATGGTGACCTTCTTTAAATTGGTATTGCATGCATTGCATTAAAATTTACAGTGACTAATCATTTGATACAAAACCACAACGCTCAGAAATAAAAGTGGCTGAAGCTTCTTGCAAACTGTCCTAATACAAATTTTCAGATGAACCACTCAATTAAAACTTGAGAACGTCTTGGGTTAGCTAGCAGGCTGCAAATTGAACTGAAAATTTCAAGAAGGACTTGCATGTCTTAAAACTTGAGCTAAAAAATTGGAGTCTGCATCTAGGACTATGAGTCTGCACTGAAACAGAGTTAGGGCAGCCTCAGAGAGGAGCTGGAGCAACCTGAAGTCTGAGAGACCTCAGGAGGACTTCTAGGCTATTCCCCTTCACCAAATCAGAATCACTTATACCTATGTCCCCCTGATAAAAGTTTGTCTGGCATCTTTTTTAAGACCCCTACTGACAAACTACAAAGCCTGTTCAAATTATATATTTCAGTACCCTACTGATCATTAGAAAGTTTTACTATGCTTTCTTACTGTAAAATATCTTATTGTGTTCATCATCAGTACACAGAACAAGTTATATTCTTGTTCTTTGCCTTCTGCCTTCCTTCTGCAGGTCAGTCTGGTTCATCTATCCTTTTCTTGTAGGTCATGGTTTCTAGACTCCTTGTTCCATCTAGTGTCTCAACCTGCACACTAAATATTAATTTGAGCATGTTCAGTGCTAGTTACATTCTCACAAGTTCATCTGGAAAAAATACCAAAAAGACTTTTAGCAGTTGAGGCTGTAGCAGAATCTGGGCTCTCTGTAATGCCTGTGGGACTGGTGAGTTGCACAGACACTGACTGGAGTGGATGTTATCCTTCATGTTCACTTTCATCTTCTGTGCAATCATGATTGCAAAAGTCACAGTTCAGTTAATGGTATTAATTCCTGTAGTCTGTTTGTCCTTACTCTTAGAGTATCCTAAGAAATGTGTTTCAGTTTGTTTGTGTAAATTGACTAAAATTAATCCAAGGTTGTGCTACACTACAAAGGATCCCTGTACAGATAAATAGAATATTCATCAAAACATAGTTCCTGCCAGATTGATTCCCAGGAGATCTGAGCCTTATTCAGGTGACAAGGGAATCCTATTCTCTTTTAACTTCCTAGGCTGAATGCCTCCTCACTCCCTTCACTAACTCCCGCTCAGCAGGAAGCTCTATTGATGGAAGGCACATGGTACCTGGGAGCAATCTGGAGTACCGAACAGGCAGAGGAGGGTGGGATGTGGTCAGAGTGACAGAGATGATGTGAGAACTGATGCAGGAAGGCTGGCAGGACCTCAGCAGGTGGCACTCTTCCCTCTGCATGAGCGTGGGGAGGGAGCTGCTCCCAGCAGTGCACAGCATCACTCTGCTGACACACCAGCTCAGGACGCAGTGCAAAATCCAAAGCCTTGACCTCTTTTGATCGCTGGGGTTTTTTATGGAGTCGTCCTTGATTCATGTATAAAAATAGTTTACTAAAGGTTCTTGAAATTTCAACTCAGATAATCTGCCTAATGAGATGTCTATCTATAGCCATGGCTCTGTAAATTATTCCTTGCTCCTTGCTCAGGCAGTGCAATCCTAACACAACCGTGCTTTGATGTCAAACATCACTGTCTTTCTAGACAGTGGTGATCCTGGACTGTACAGTTGGAGCATTTTGAGATGCAAATCCTTGTATTCTTACATATTGTCTTCTTTGCTGCACTGGCTTTTCAGCCAGTCAGTCATTCTGTTTGCTGAGTGAATTTGGTAAGAGCTTAAACAAGTAACACAAACTTGAAGTCTAACACTGTATTATTGTACCCTTACTTTTTAATGAACTCTTTGAACAGGAAACCATATTTGGGTGATTAAGAGTGTCTTGTTCACTCAGGCCCTAGCCCTTGTGGCAATATAAAGAAAAGAAAATGAAGTTTTGGCAATAAATGCTTGTAATGAGTTTTAATACCCAAACTTTACCTGTACCAAAGCCTCAAGGATATTAGCCTGCTTTCGAGTGTTACTTTCTGGCAGTATATCTGAAGTTTCACCAAGGACTTACCTTTGAGTCCTTGTATCACAGCAGGATTTCAACCTAGGGTCAGAATTGTCTGATTCTTTACTGACAGAGGCTTGCACAGTCGTTGACTTTGCTTAATTGAGGAGCCTCCTTTTGTTACAGTCTCTTCAGGAGTTTTGGATAGTAGGTAGCTCTGAGTCAATTTATTGGCATTTCTCTCCTCAGGGTATATTTTTATTAAGACATATCAGAAGAATTACTTTTTCTGCTAACCACTGTTTTTTTTATATGTGCCTCTTTGAGAGGGCTCCTTAAGATGTTTAGCTTTAGTATACTTGTCCCATTCTACTGGGTGGCCTGTTCTTTTATACTGAGAGGGACTGGTTTTGGTGCCTAACTGTCCAGCTGTGTATGCCTTTGTGATGTGGAGTGCCAGCTGCTGTGAACTGAAATCCCATAAGCAAGAATAGCTTGTGACTCTTGGAAAAACAAAACGTTTTTCTGCTCTCCAGAGTCCTGGCTAGTCTGCATCATACCTGTGGCCCCGTTCCTCTTGGCTGGCATCTGTGGCACACTCTTACTGTCCTCCTACAATGCCATTCACTTAGGATGTGGCAAATGAGAATGTGGTGGGTTTTGTTGATTGTCTGACATAAACTACATTGGGACAGTGAATTTTTTTTCTCTTGTAGCTCCTTTGGAAGTTTGTGGCCAAGCTGCCCACCCATCACTGCCTATTGGACAGGACTGATCTGTAGTGAGGTGTCTTAAAAAGGTGGTTACAGAACCAGGTGTTTAACTCAGCCTTTTTCACAGTGGCTGGGGTGGTGGTGTCCTGGGAGTGTACATCCCTAGTTTGGGTGGGCTTCTTGGGGAGTGCTCTCAGCGGAGCTACTCCTGCTTTATTCACAGCAGGTATAAATATGATATGATCTTTTCTGAGAAATATCTATAATATCCATTACATATCCATAGTTCCCAGATCATTTGAGATACAAACCATAGGGTTTGAAGTTCGAGATCAGTTTTTCCCCCATATTGGAGGTTCATAAGGTTCAACGATAGAGATGAATTCCAAGACTTAATGCACGATCTCAGACTAAACTAAAAACCTGAAGTAAGGACTAGAGTAGGTCCAGGTTCCTTTGACAATAATGTCATCTGGGCCAATCTTGATATCAAACCAGATTGATAGGAAGTGCATGTTCATGGTAGACATGCTTATATCAAACAAGCCTGCGGTAGGTTTTTTCTCTTTAAGACATGTAATACTCAAGGATACCAAAAATTATGTTAAAAAGGTCCCCTCAATCTCTTAAATGAATTACTGGTATCAGACATTCTCCAGCTGTGAAGACATCAAGGTCATTATGGGGTAAACAAAAATTATGTGGGCAACAAAAATTATGTACCATATGGCACATCTGAAATACTCAGTAATTTGAAGAGAGTGTTTGCTGAAAACAAATTTTACAACAAACCAACTTGTAAATTTTCCATAGCTTTGAAAAATCACCGTGAAAGAAATAAGATGACAAAACAGTGAAATGTGTACCTTGTCCCACTTCTTGAATGTAGGTTTGACTGATTTTATTATTTTCATCGTACATAAGCAGACATAAGATCTTTTCAGCTATAAACTAATGATGATTAGCATTTTGTTGTAGGGACCTGAAAGCATTCTGTAGACATGACTGAGTTCACACCCAGCATTTCCTGACAGGCATTTCTCTAATAATACCTTTCATCTAATTCTGGAATGTTCATATTCTCTGCTTTCTTTGTCAGGAGAAAGACAGCCACATGCAAAGAGGTGAATTGCAATATCTAAGTTTTCAGACCTAAGATGGACATTTCAGGGTCTTCACTAGGTTCGTTTTGCAGCTGGAAGGCAGAAGGTCAGAATGCAAGTGATTGCCCAGCATCCTCCGTGAGGTCTCTCACAGTACTGAAAGGATCAGCCAGGTCTTTTGATCTTCACTCCTGCGCCATCAGTCACAAGATGTCTTCCCTGATGTTCTTGTGTAATTCCATTAACACTTGCTTTGCTTCTTCCTACCTAGCCTAGAATATACAAAATTCCGTAATTTGCAACACTCTTTGCTCCTTCAAACTTATAATACAGTAAGGTACATCTTGAGCCTTGCTGCCTGTGGCATTCAGGGTCCTGTGATAGATGTCTCATTAAAATCAGTGTAGTTGCAGTTTTTAGTGACTCAGCATCCCACTAAACATGGTTGACAGCCAGTAGCCTCCCAGTTATACCCTGCTCTGTCTGCAGAGGTTGCATTTGCAAAGCAAAATCTTCTGGCAGCTAAGAAGATACCTCACTTGGCTGGAGCACAGAGCTGAGGGTCTTAAGGGTAACAGTTTCCCCAGTATGGCTGGTAGGTTCGCATCTGTGGTAGGCATTTCAACACAGCGGATCCTGGGACATCCTGATTTCCAGTGTGTATCATCTGGCAGTTCTCATTCATTCAGCAGTTCATCTCCTGGAATGGCCCGTTCTTTCTCTTTTTAGTTTTGGCTGGGATTTTTTTGGTTTGGTTTGTTGGGGCTTTTTTTTTTTTTTTTTTTTGGGGGGGGGGGGTTTTTTTTTNTTTTTTTTTTTTGGGGGGGGGTGTTTTTATTGCTTGTTTTGTTATTTTCGTTTTCATTCTTTAGAGTCTAAAAAAGGGAAAATGCAAGCATGGGGCTGCTGGGACCCACACATTTAGTTGCACAGATCAGCCATCAGCTTTGCGTGCTCTACCGTTGCTCCTTGTTATGCGCTTATTATGGGAATATTTATTCTGTGAATGACTAGCTGTTTGCTCTTGATATGCTTCCATCCGCATATAAATTTGTTAAACCACTCCCCTTAGGCATATGAAAGTTTGGCTTTCCTTTTAAGGTGGCTATAATTATACAATTAGATTTGCCATATCATCATCAGCATGCTGAGCTCCCACATCCACTGCAGGATGCACATGTGGAAGATGGGCTGGGAAAAACAATTTGCACAACTCCTCGGGTATGAAAAAGGTTGATTTTTAGAGTGACAGCCAGTAGAGATGGAACCTGTGTAGGAATTTTGGAGGCCTTAGAGGTAACAATATGGTGAAAATAACTGGGAACCAGCCATAGACACATCTTGGTATAAATAAGGGCAGTGAATTTCTAGGAATGATTAAGTGGCCCTGTCAGATGGTGTGTACCCCATACGTAGCAGTTTTGCCTTCACTGAAACTCCCAGTGAGCTATGAGGGGAGCTATGTGAAGGGAAGACTCCATATGGACCTTCCTTTGGGAAGGATCCAGAACAAGACTGAATTACAGTTAAGGGTGGGAAAGACAGGTTCTGATTTCTGAATTATTTAAACTTTCCAGAGTTGCACAGTTCATGCACACAATGCATGCAGGAGAGGAAAAGCAACCAAAGTAAAGATGGCTTAGGATCCAGGGCTTTGTTTTCTTGCTATCTGCTGGTTTTGTTTTGTTTTTCTTGCAGCAAATGACTAAGTTACTAAATAATTAGTATTTCCTCACTTACTCTGCTCCTGTTAAATTCTAACTGAATCCTAAGAGACAAGGCCAGATCCCCACCAGCATACATCACATTTGCCTTATGGTACCACTTTTCTTGACTAGCTAGAACTTCCGGAAATCATGTTCTTTTGAAAATCAATTCTTCTCCTTCTCATGCTAATCAATATAGTAGCATTTTTTCTTCAAAAAACTTTATCTCAGGAGCATGGGTGTTATAACTGCTTGCCAGAGACCCAGCTATCCCTGGGGAAATTATGTGTTCAGGCATATCTCACTTTAAATAATTTTTAAAATAAACACTTTGCTTTGTCTTGTACATGAGTTATGACCGTAATGACTTCTGGCTCTGAGTTTCCTTTCTCAGCATTTCCTCCCTCCAGACTTCTCCTGATGATAATGCTGCATAGTGTGGGAATGAGCCTATGTATTTACCTGGCATTTTGCCAGTATGCTGTTATGCTGCTTTTTTACATTGAAAATTAATGCCCTGAATCTCACTTTGTGAAGATCAAAACCAACTCCTCAGCAAAGCATACAGTAGATAAAAATCTCAATTTCAGGGATGGATCTAGTCAGGCAGTGGGCACTGGGCAGTTGGGAGATGCATAGGTGAGGCATGAGGCACACTGGCTTAGGGCAGGCAGTTCAGTCCCTGAACGTCCTTGAGCACAATGAGCTCCAGCAGCCTTTGGCACAAAAGTGGAAGAGCTTTAAAGAATGCAGCAACTCTACTGATGACTGTGGTGAAAGTATCTACTTTCTCTGTTTAGCCCACCTTATCCAAAGAACTCTTGATGATTTTTGCATATTGAAAGACAAAAGATTGGTCAGGGATTTTCAGGCATAATGGCTTTT
>VZRN01002384.1:954178-979919 GCA_013397935.1 Dasyornis broadbenti | reverse complement strand
TTTTTTTTTTTGTGGCTTGTTTGTTCTGTTTGATTCATGGCTTTTGAGTGAGTATGTTGATGTTACACGACATCCTATCATTAACTGCTCCTCTGAAGGTTCTCTGCAAGTGTTTTGCAAATCATTGCTACATTATAGGCTCACTGTTGGGACCAGTAATTTAAGACATATACTTGCAACTTAAAATTGCTTTGTACATAATGCAAAAGCAGGCAAAATTGTGGCTATTTGAATGTTTGAGAACAGTGTTGACAGCATGGTGTAAGAAGGCACTGTGCAAATGAAGGCTTTAGTTCTAGTCCTGCAGGTCTGGGGATACGTTTGTTCCTGCGGAGCTTTTGCAGGAGTCCTTCTACAGGAATTTCTTCAAAGCCTCAGAGTACAGTGCCTGGGGGAAATTTCAGCAGCATCAGAAGCACCTAGACCATAGGTTCCCAACATTTAGATAATTTAGATCCCTCTCTGGAGTATATTGATAATGTATTGCATCGTTTCATCTCTTCACTAAAATCTCTCTCTGGTCTACTGTATGTCTTATTTATAATCTTTCTTGTTCTATGACTGCTATCACTTCCATTCTGCATCCTTACTTCTCCATTGCCGTGTTTGCTGACAGATCCAGGACTGAGAGTGAGGTTAAAAACCTTACTTTATTTGGCTAAGATCCCCCAGAGCCACTGGGGTGTTTCTGCACCATGCTGTCATGTGATTATGATCTAGGAATACATAACATAGACATCCAAGATTGCTTCACAAGGATCTGTATGGATCTGATCTCTGTACTTCATCTGTGACATGGTCATGAGTCACCACTGAGGTCCACCTCATCCCTCAGAAAACTCAGAACAGGAGTCCTTCACATTTTAACTCCAGTGCAAATGATTTCATAGATATGGAGTCAGTTTATTCACAGTGGAGAATAGTTTATTTCTGTTTAGTTAATGTGGTGCTTCAGAGAAATTAGAAATAATAGCAGAATAATCAGAAAGACCTTGCTGGCAGATGAAAAAGCTAATTTGTGTGAAAATCAAGAGCAAAAAGATTGTTTAAGTAGGCTGTATTTTCTTTGGATACATGTACCTCAGCATAAGAATTTCATTTATAACACTTGATATAAATAGTGTGATAACACTTCACAGAACCTCCACTTATCAGGGGAATTCCAACTTCTTACAGAAACTGAAGCATGCTGGTTGTCATGCCATCCTTGTAAATATTTTATGTTGGCTTAAGACTCAAGGGCAGACATCTATTTTTACTTAGTGTTTGTGAAGAATTATGAACCTAAAAAGCTTTTGGTATAAAACATTTAGCAGTAGCAAAGTCAGTTCAAAGCTGTCTCCGGAAACAGAAATTGCGGAGCAACTTTTTTGTTTGTTTTTATATTATACTTGTTTGCCATACTTCTCTGGAAAACATGTCTGTAATAAATAGTTGTTCCAAACAACATACATTCAACAAAGTAGCTTGGAAGTCAGTATTCAGAAAGTGTAACCTTCCTTTTCCCTTAAAGCAACTACTTTGCATTGACATCTTCAGCAGTAACTTGCTATTTGTACTCTTTTTTCTGTTTTTTTCTTTTTTTCAGCTGCAGTTTAGTATTGCCTGCCTGCCAAAATAATGGAATTCATAGACTGGCAGAGACAGTGCATCCTGAACTTTCTGGTGTCCCAACAAACTTTCCTGGATATCTACTAGTTATTTAAAAATAAATTATATAAAACGTCTATTTGGGTCATAATCTGAAGTTCTTAAAACCACAAAAAATGTGTCATGTGCTCATGATTAAAGTGAGAAAGTTTAAGAGCTAAAGACTATTACTGTGCAGATTAGCAGTGTAGATGTTGAGCTGCCTGAGCCATATGGCTTGGCTCCTCAGCTGCATTCATGTGTTTGCACACAGGGCAGAGAGATTCATTCAGACACTTAGATTTACCCAGCATTAATATTGATTTTAAAATTCAGATTTCAATAATTTCATGCTTTTCTGTATCCCTGGCAGGCTCTCAAAAGCCAGGCACCTTACCAGTGAGCATGGCCATACCTTCTTGTCAGCTTCTGCCTGCATGAGCACAGGGCTCAACTTGGTGCTGCTGTGAGAGGCCGGTGTGTGACATCAGTACTAATTAAGTTTGAATACAGAGCTATGTTTGAGAGCCAAAGGAAGTGCAGGAAGGAAGCTGAGTGTCAGTGAGTCATGTCAGATGAATGCATGGCAAGCATTTATTGATAACATACAGCCAAACCACAATGTTGATTTTGGAAGATTTGGCATGGGAACTAAAAGCAGCGTCCTGACCTCGGTTGCAATTTGTTTGTATTTAGATTTCCAATAATGCTGTTTTAGTTTATTTGGAAGAATTGTTTCTTTTCAGATGCTCTGTCTTTATCTCACAGTTCTTGCTAGAATAAGGACCCTCAGGGACTGGAATGTTTAATCTGTGTGAACAAGGCCTCAGCATTTTTCTGAAGACTGTCTACCATTTTCTGTGTGAAGGAAAAATGTCTCTTTAGTAGCAGGCACCCTGCCTTGTAATTTCCGTTGTGTGAGCTTGGACATCTGTGTGATTACCCTCTGGGAACACTTGCAGCTTGACACACATGCATCTAGTCTAGCTATTTTTAATCACTGCTTTTCAAGCGTCTGTAGTGAGTTTGGTGACATGAATGGGAATAGTGTTTTCCAAATTTGAATCTTTTGGTATTTGCTTTTGTAGTCCCTCAACCCCACTAAAATATCAAAGTATCATAAAGGTTAATCACTTCCAACTGTCCAGGAAACTTCATTTCTTGAAAATATTACAGTGCATATAGAACTTGAATGTAAAGCTGCATTTGAAGAAATAAGAAATATCAAATTTCTGGTTTAAGTGTAGCCATAGCTATTTAAGAACATGACATACTGGGAACCAGGTAGTCTTTGGGCTTTTTAAAAGTTATTTTCAAGTTAAAATACGATCATTTATGTTTTTGGCTTAATTTATAGGAAAGATGATAGTTCTGAACCAGCAGCAGTTAACTATGATAGTGGTTCATCTTGCTAGAGAGTTTTTCATTTTATTCTTTGGGATAAAACTGATGCCAGGTAACAATCTTTTCCTTGCTCATCCTGTCCTGTCACAGCTCCAGGGACTATACCCTTACTGTTACCTTACTGCAAGAAAAACTTCTGTACTACATCTCCCATCGTCAGGGTGTGAAGTAGTTGTAAAACAAGACCTGAAGAGTAGTGATCCATTTCAGGTCCCAGCTTTCTAACTGAATCTTATTTTAATCAGTAGAAGACAGTTGAAAAAGCACAGCACAGTATTCGGACTTGTGAAATAGTATTTTAAGCAAGGTTACAGAAGTGAAATTTGATGCTATAAATGTCATTGTACTGATCAAGTTATGAAGAATGCCTTGTATTACAATTTATATACTGGTTATTTGAAGGTTAATAGAGCAAGAGATGAAAAAAAAAAAAAAGGCTTTAAAGAATTTCTGTAAACTATATTTCGTTTCCTTAGCCACGGTGTAGGATCAGGTAGATCTATGTCACTTCTGAAAGGTCTTTGTATACTCTCTTCTTGAAGTCCTCTGATGATAGAGACCACACAATCTCACTGTGAAACCAGTGTTTTGCTATATTTTAACATGAGAAATTTTATTCTTTGAAGTGTAGTCTGAAGTTTTTTGCACATTAAATTAATTTCCTCTTGTCCTCTTCAGCTGTGGAAAAAAGATTTTTCCTTTCTCATTATGACATGTTTCTCAGGTTTCAGCCCACTCTTTTCTAGATTAACAGTCCTCCTTCATCCAGTTTTCCTTTGCTATTAACATTTTCTAGATCCATGATAATTTTTTGTTTCTCTTCTCTGGTCTGTGCCCTTTTTGTCATGCATTGCCCAAAACTGAATTCTTCAGCTAAATGCAGTTCAGTAGGAAGCACGCTGAAGTTCATGGAGCTCTATCTAATGCAGAAGACTCTTAACTCACAAAAGTAATCCCACAGGATTCAGTAGAGACACTGAACTAAATGCTTCTTTGTGAGAAAGGAGTGCAGTCCTGCCACTCAGATCTACCAAACTTTACTTCAGGGTTCATTTTCCTTATCACTTCAGTCATATTCTCCTTTTGTTCCCCAAGCCATGCCTCTGTCTTTTGCTGTATTAAATGTAAGGTACTTTTTTCACTTGCAACTTCCTTAATATGCTGTTCCTTTCTTACGTACACTTCTCTGCATACTCGATCCCCTTCCATCTCTCCATTCCCCAATCCCAAATTCTTAGATTTGAGAAGTTCCTTTGTGATCTCTCTTAGCTGGGGCCTCATGCTTTAGGAAAATTCTTTGTAAACAGCCCGGGTGCAGGAACAATCTTCCTCTTAAAGCCTTCTTAAAACTCTGTTTCTTAAAACCTAGGTGGGAGCCAGGCCACTTCTGCACCACACAGGGCAGTGCACCAACCCAGCACAGCTGTGGTGCTTCTTATTCTCTCTGATCAGCATGCATGTTGTCTCATCTCTCCCTTACACTTATGAGGAAAGCTTTTTGGAATATCGGTCATGATTTATGTGTCAATTGAGAAGTACTTCACGCAATAGATTGGTCTAGAGTTAACATGATAATCCTGACAACAATACTGGTAAATGTGCTAGAGAGATATGGCCCTATGCAGACCCTGCTGTTCCTTGTACAAGGAGCCAAGTATTTCTGAGACAACTCTTATATTCTCATGTATGTTTTTCCAATGCATAGAATTATGCTTTAGTAGTATTTCCACAGGAGGGCTAGGTGAGCCAAGGACCGGTCATTACAGAGGATTTTCCATGTAATTGAGTGGTTCAAGAAAACATTATGAAAGATTATCTTGGCAAAGGATGTAAATGTGAATAACAGCTGGTAATCCCATGAAAATCTTGCTCATCTATAAATTAATACATGCCGCTGGGGATACTGGCAATTTGTCTTGGAAGTGAAATGGTTGAGAAGAGATTTTGGCACTCAATCAGCAAAAGATATGACACTCATAAAAACAGAACTGTATTTATGACACAGTCCAACAGTTAATTGATTTTGGATATATTTGTATTTATAAGAAATCAAGCATCTATTTCTGATATCTATGTGTGTTTAAAAATGAAATTTCATTCCATCAGGAAAGAGAGAAAACTTCTTTTGTTAACTTTTCAGAAAAGCATGGCTTCTACCAAAAGAGCTCAATAAAACATATTTGCTATTTTGAGGGGCTCTTCATTGAACAAATGGTTTTCTTACAGCCCTCCTCCTCCACTGCTTCAATTTTACAGCATAATGAAAACAAGATGCAGCAAACTGTAAGAGAGGTAGGATCAGAGGAACAGTTTTAGAGGGGTAACAGCTGAAGACATTGCTTAACAGTTACATAATTGGAAGGAAGGCCAGAAGATATAAATGGTTCTCATTTATCTATGCATATGTAAGTAAGCACACAGTCATAAAGAAAGAATGGTTGCTAAATAGGCGGTGGTGCCATAAATATGTGTGTGGATAAATAGGTAAGATAATCAGACATCCAGTAAACTAAACTTGCTTTATGTAGTTAAATTTAATGTGGATTTGTTGGCAGTAGACTGTCAATTTTGCTATTTGTGTACGGGAGAGTTGACACTACCTGTTTTATTGTTATATGGTGCACAACACGTGTGTGCAGCCCTCTATCCAAGGACTCCCAAACAGAAATAAGGTAGCTTTATGTATATACTAGTGAATCCCTTCAAATTAATACCCATCTCTGTATTCCCTGCCTCGCTTCTTCATAGAGTATATACCCTTGCACAGAGAAGTCCTCTCCACCTATTTGATACAGAACCCATGTTTTCAGCTTAGGAAACCTGCGTTCATCACCAAATTAGGGTTCAGTGCTTTTACTCTTGTTTTTACATAGCACTACCAAAATCAAAGAGTTTTCATCTCTATATTTTGTATCTCACCTGTCTTCAGGCCTGGTCTTCTTCATTATCTCTTCTCCCAGGTAACAAGTGACAGGACGAGAGGAAATAGTCCCAAGTTGCACCAGGGGAGGCTTAGATTAGGTATTAGGAGAAATCTTTTCACAGAAAGGGTTGTAAATCATTGGAACAGACTGCCCAGGGAAGTGATGGAGTCACCATCCCTGGAAGTATTCCAAAAAACATGTGGATATGGCACTTGAGGACATGGTTTAATGGTGATCATGGTGGTGATCCTGGGTTTACAGTTGGACTTGATGATCTTGAAGATATTTTCCAACCTTAATGATTCTGTGATTTATGTTATCTTTTTTCTGTTGATGATGGTTAGTTGATTTTAGAGTTATTTTGTCTTATTTTTATTATGAGAAAAACAGGAGTTTAGTCACTGTCTTTTCTATGCTAAGTTTCATACAATTACATTTTGGCAGTATTTTTATGTGTTTGATACCTTTTTAATGTAAAAACACCTTTTTATTGAGAGAGGAATACATCTCCAAATATTCAGGCTTTGTACCTGGGAAAGAAAAGAAACACCAAAGACAGCTAACTGTCTTAGAAGAAAATTACTTAGAAGAAAACTACAGTTTTCTTCTAAGTAATTATTTTTTTCCTACTCAAGATTCCAGGCTATGGCTGTAGACACAGGCTGATTTGTGATCCAGATTGTGACTGTTTCCTTTGTGGTCAAAGGCAAAGATGCTTCTGATTGCAGACTTGCATCCTGGTTTGCATCCTATAGCCTCAGGAAAAAGGGAAAGGACAGCCTTAATTCTACTCTTCCTTCCTCAGAATATCTAGTGGCATTTCCAACAAAGACAATCCATTCTGTACCTGAGAGGAGTATCATCTACCCCTACATCTGCTATTCAGTTCAAATAGCCTGGGGGCTTTCTAGAGTTACTGGAATCATTCTGTGAAAGCCCTCCTGAGGTCTTTTGATGCAGCATCCCAGATCAGATTAATATGCTGTATCTGCCTGCTCTGACCTATGCAGTGGTGCTGATGGATAAGAGTGTATTCACTTGCTTTAGCAAGCACTGGTTAAGTGCAGCTTCTGCTGTGTGTAATGGCAGATGCTGCCAAATGTGACTCACATTTTCTCTTCGTTCCCTGGTACAGCAGGCTCTCTAGTTGCTTCTCAGCATGAGGAGCAAACTTATTTCTTAATTAAAAAAACAAACAAACAAATTGGCAAGAGCCCCAGACATGTAGATGTTTTGGGTAAAAGGCTGTGCTTGTTAGCATTTCTTCAGTAGAGAATGGCAAATTTCCAAACCATGCTGTCTGGGACAAGATCCTGACCCTATGAAACTATATGGCTCTGAACAGGATGGAAGATAATACCTCTCCAAGAATAAAAAGCTTTTCTATCACATTTTCCTTGCTGGCTGTCCTGGATGCATGACACACTATAGCACAATAGTTTAATGCTTTCCTTTTTTAGAAAGAAAGACTGCAGTGATGGAGCTGCTCTATGGGATTTAGTTTATTGTATGAATTTTCTGTAGTATAGGCTGTCCACTCCTCTTCTGGACAAGATTCTCTGGGCAGCTAATAGAGATACCACTGCCAGAAACTCTGCTCCCATCTTTTTACCATATTTACAGTTTTCAGCTTAGCCTCTTTAAAAGTGTGCTGGAAAGATGAAAAATCCATTTCTTTGCAGTATCTTTCTTCCCTCTCTCCTTCTGAAAAAAACAGGCTGTTCTCTTCTGCTCATTTTGTATAGTACTGCCCAAATGGGATAGAACTCCTGTGACTTCAGAAATAAAAGTCTGTTTCAGCCACCAGCAAGGAAGAGGGATGGAGGTTCTGTTAAGTCTTTCCTTTTCATCCAGAGCCCTCATGTAGTTCTTCTCTGGTGGGTTTCAGAACCCATCACAAGAGCCTTCAGGAGAGCACATTGTTGTCTGCTTGGAAGAAATGTGAATGTAGCTGTGCAGAGAAAAAGACTTCAAAGTACCTGCTGCATTCTGCTTTACCCAGCAGTGGTAAAAAGGCCATGTGTTTGAAAGTTGAATCCAGCCCCAGCTACTTCAGTTGCCACCATCAGATTATCTCATGTGAGCTCTGAGAGTGTAAGCAGTTGAACTGAACTGTCTCACACTTGATTTTGCTTTGGATCCATGTGAAATAACAGGGAATACCAACTCTTCTGCTTCAGACCCAGAGCCTGTTTCCAGGCTCTCTATTCCTTTTGTTTTTGTTGGGCCACCTTGCATTGCAGATCTGCATCTTCTTAGAGACCTGAGAAAGCCAAAGCAAAATTATTAGGATAGTCTAGCAATCTCCCATAAAATTCAGATTGGCAACGGCACTCAAACTGTTTCCTTATGCATCTCACCTGCCAAGCACAGAAAGTGGCTGGAAAGACAGTTCAGTCAGGGCTGGGATTTGATTTCTGAGTGAAGCCCATAAATCTAAAACCAGTTCTTTTAAAAAGTCTTTGCATTATGGTTTTTTTTTTTTTTGTTATCCCTTTCCTGTTAGGTCTGCTTGCATAATCTCTTCTTGTCCTGTTTTCAATTCTCATTAAAGTTCTGTTAGATTTTTATTTATATTTTACTCATACCAAAATATAAAACAAAGTTTGGAGAAGTAGGTTTGGGGAAGAAAGCTGTAATTTAAGACCTCTTCCAATTTCAGTCTCTAGCTTGGGTTCCTCATTGCTCACCCCAGCATGCAGAGCCCTCATGAGCTGGCAGCTATTGTGGTCTGTGCATCCCACTCACTCCTGAACTGATCTGAGAGCAGTTGTGGGAACTGTCTGGCAGACTGGCCTGTTATTAGGTCTTGAGCCCCGTTATAAGCACTTGCCAGGTTTATTTGTTTCTGCAGTGAATTTTGGCTCAATTTCCATCTCAGAGAAATTTTAAATATTATTTTTCAAAAGTTGTCATCGCCGATACCAGAACAGAGTCCTTTTTGTAGCACTTGATTTGATTTCTGTACTTTAGGTTGTTTTCTTTCCTCTCAAATGACTGTACTCACCTACTGATAAAATTCCTTTTCCACAGTCTTTGATTAATAAGTAACATGGACTGTGCTGGCTTGGGAGGAGAGGATTCAGAGCAAAGTGCTGCATTTTAATATGAAGTGAAATGAATCTATTTGCACAAAATTATGTGAAAAGAATACGCTTCCAAGAAAGCATGTTATTAAAATATGCTCTTCTGCTCCTATTAGTTTGATCTGCAGCCTTACTAATTGTAATTTCATCTAGGCTTAAAGTGACCTGTTTCTCAATGTACAGATACCCATCCTGCATATGACACCATTTGAATTCAAAGATCCATCCCTGGTGATGATGATTCAGTTCGGTACTGTTACAGGTTTTCTCATCAGTGGCAAAAAGAGCATGACATTATTTAGTTGTCTTTAAAGAGAAACCATGTGTGAAGTAGAAGGTATAGAAATTACAGAGATGCTGCAAAGAAAAAAGAAATTAATTAAAAGGAACAAAAAAAAGTAGGTCAATTTTGGCCTAACTTTGTTCAAGTTGTTCCTTTTAAATATGAAGAGCAGAGAAAATAGGCAGATGGGAGTACAGAAAAGGGAAATAAGCCAAAGTGATTAGCCTGGTGACCTTCCCTTATTTCTGGTGGATTTTGTATGTATGTGCACTGTGCCATTGTTTCTGATGAATAAAATTAACATATTCAATTTATATCCTAAAAGAAGCCTAAATTCAGTAATTTTCTCAGCACTGCAGTTCCAATTTAAGGTGCAAGTTTTAACTTTGGAAATTACTTGTGGTACTTATTTTTCTATATTTTGCATATTTATGTGTCCGGATCGAAGATACCTAAAAAAAGAGAACAGTAGTTTTATAAAATAGTGTTAGGACTAATTAAGAAAAGAAAATAGCTCCGAACAATGGCATTCTCCTGGGGTTTTGTTCATATGCCATTTTTAAACAATTGAACATTGAGTCACTCAGTAACAGATTAGCTTATTCATCAGCTTTCTAAGAGCTAAATTTCAATGGATTTCTTCCTTTTCTTATATTCTTTCAAATGATTTATACAAAGGAAGGTTTTCACTATGTTGGTAAGGGTTTCCCAAGAACTTTCCAACTAATGCCTAGTTAAACAAATTGAGTAGAAATTTATACTGTAATTAGTTTGATGAGTGGATTGTGTTGCACAGACCATATTATCAAGAGTTTTCTACTAAGGAAATAAGGAAATGAAAAATGAAGGCGAAGAAAATTAAGGTACTTCACTTGTGGCTGTTATTTATTACTTTAAAACATAATTGTAATCAATGATAACTTTAAAGCATATTGTAGTGTTCTGTTTAACTCTTCTTTGACTGTTTGCTCGGCATTTTGGGGGCCTTGTTATTTGGATGAGATCCACAGTGTCTTTTCTCAGGGTGGCCAGAAACACAAATTTCACAGTGCATCAATATAGCCCAGTGAGTAGGCTTACATGGAATATGCTGCTAACACTACGGGACTTATCCTCCACCCAAAAATACTTGGTTCCTCTGTAGAAATAGGCTTATTCACGTAATTTTTTTTTTTAAATGCAGTGCCTTGAAAAGTAGTAAATATGAGTATTTCTAGTATCCAAAAAGGTGTCTGAATTCTTTTGTCTATTTGCTAAATTCTAGCTCTCAAAGCCTCCTGTAGAAATGTATGCCATAGTATAATTTACTGTTTCATGAAAAATCTTTTTCCTATTCCATTTTTAAAATTGATGGCTTTGGATGTTGGTGTTCTGGGGTTACAAATTAAGATAGAGATCTTGATATACCTTTTATCCATATGCACTTCTGAACCTCCTTCATGCTATAATTTCCTCCTAGGAGTGACCACTCCTTTCTTTTCATGCTCTCTCCATAGTTTTTAACAACTCTGAGTGGTTCCTCTGCGAATCTTCTCAAAGTTTGTGATTCTTTTGGGAGATGATCAGTGCTTCCATGATGTTCTAGATGATACTGCACACTGGCTCACAGAAAGACATTGTCATGTTATCAGTGTTGTTCTCCTTTCTTCTCTGTGTTTCCTAACATCTCATCAGCCTTTTTGGCTTGAGCAAGACAGAGAGTGGAGTATCACTGAGCTGTCATGGTGACAGATTGCTCCATTTATTTAGGAAATAAACAGACTCTATTCTTGCTGTAGTTATCCCAGCTGCAAATGTTTCCATGATGTCCTACACTTCACCACCTGGCCAGTTACTACTTCCCCAGGTCTCATTTTCAAGCTGCTCATTTAAAATGCTGTAACTTGTTTCAGCTGTAATTAAAAATGGTAGGTCTTGGGAAACCTGCTGCCTTTTGAGTAGAAGAGGTGATGGAGGTGCCTGCAAGAACTGTTCCACCAGCAAATCCTGGGGAGATGAAGGGCGAAAGTAGGGGTACATGTGAGCAGGGCAGAGTCTTGAGGATAGTATCTGAGTAGCAGGGACCAGGGCATGCAGGAGGAATATCACAACAGCAGAGAATGTGTGTCAGCATACCAAGGCCATTTAACCAGCCTGTATCACATGGTTTACATTACAAGGCATCACCTGTTATTTATCAACAACTTTTCTGTCAGTTCCTCTGTAATTCACCTGTTGAGCATTTGGTAAATATATTAGTAAAGGCTACCTCCACTACATAACTCCAATCCTAAGTTTCAGATTGTTGGAATTATAATTGTTTTGAAAAACTTACACAAATGTCTACTGTCTCCTTGGATAGCCTTTGATACCAAGTATGTTTTTCACTGAGTTGTGTTTACACTGAAGAAAGCAACTTGGCATGAACAACTTTGTCTATTAGCATCTATTTTCACATAGTCTTTTCACACCTCTCATGAAGCTCGTTTTTTTGGCTGGTTCAAATTTTCCACATTTATTAGGTACCTTCTCTAAATCTCAGTACTGCAGAGAGGTCAGAAAGAGCCACTGCAGACTTTTCATGGAACTATTCAGTAATGCAAGGCAAGTGGTACACAAGTGCAGTTCTGTGGAAAATGCTGTTTCTACAAAATGCATGTGATTTTTTTTACTTTTTACATATAAGGAGTCATGGTCATCCCCATTAAAGCCAAAACCAGGCACATTTAGAGAGCATTTTATTCTGTAAGATGACCAATACCCCATACAGAATGACTGGCTCAGGTGTAAATGTTTTCATTGTAGGCAACTGTTGCTAGATGAAATTAATCCCACACGTGCAATGTACTGTTAGATTAACTCAAAGTTTTGTTACAAGTGCCAAAATCTAACATCTTGACAACTTGGAATATAAAAGCACTTATTTTCAGGTAAATACACAAATGAATTGCACATTTTTAATATTGGTTTGGGGTTTTTTCATACCTTCCATTATTTTGATTCTTCATTATTTATGACAAAAATATTGCAGGGGAAATTCTGATTTTCTCTTGACTCCTCATTTTCATTTATTCTATTCTGTTCTTGAACTGAGTCTTTTCTGTGCAACTGCCTTAGCCACTGCTGAGGACAGTCATGTTCTGTAATAGGCATCTTCCTGGGTAAAAAGAGTTTGGGTTACAAGGATATGACTCTTTGCAGTACAGATTTTCAGGTGACCTACACTTTATGTTCCTAGCCCCCTTTATGTTTGTTGAATTCACCACTAAAAACCAATATTACTTGCTATACTTCATATATCTTCTCCAAAACAAAAAAGGCACAATCTTATTATCTGCAATTATGAGCTTTATAGTTTTGGTTTTGGTTTTCTAACCAAAATTAAACATAATGATTAAATTTAAGCAATAAATAACCTTAAAAACAACTTGCTTTGCTAATTCCAATTAATAATGTCTTCCAGGGTATTACTGCATGAGTATTGTGTTTTTTCAGTATTTTGAAATTCTCCAGCAAAGCTAATTGATTCTGAAATGCCAAACCAGTAAGATTTACTAATTGTTTCCCCTGCAAAACTATTAAGGTAGCCGTGGTTCTTTTTACAACCATGTCAGCATCTCAAAACAAATTGAGAAGACTCTCAGGGGTGACATATTTAGCTGCATAATGTCAGCTATTAGATAAAGGCAGTGACAAGTATAGTGCAGTTAAATACCTACTCTCTAATTACATTCTCTGGGAAAATTAGAAGTATATGAAAATAAAAAAGTTACTAGAGTAATGTACAAGTTTAATGCTCTTGGTTACTAATATTAAATAAGCTTTCTGACAAAACAAGATCCTTAGACTCGACCTTTCTCTTTGTCTCCTAGAAAAAACCTAAAGGCAAACAACATATAGGTCTTCTCAGGAAAAGAATGTCACTCTTTCTAAGTATACTTTTGCCTTCAAAGTGTATGAATTAGAGTCATAAACCGTATCCATTGCTTAGACACTATGGAATATGCTTAATATACCTTGTTCCATAAGTTAATATAAAGCTTGCATTATAGTATCTTCAGAATAATAATATTAAAAAGCTAAACATTGCAACTATAACTTTAAAAATTCCCATTTTGTTAATGTTTTAGGAGAACAATTAGCACAACTGTTCAATTATCCCTACTGCCAAATGCATTACTCTTTCAAAATAGCACATGCATGTTGCATGAATAGCTCGTCTTTATTATTCTACTGACAGTAACTACATGATGCTATTATTAAACTACACTATTAAACAATTACAGTCTTGTTTCACTCTTATGCCAAAGATCTAAAATCTGTAATGTGTTGCGCAGAAACAAAACCAACCTTTCAGGTTCATGTCTGAGAAGTAACTAATTTCTGTTGCATTATTGTAAAAAAAAAAAGCTATAGAAAAATCAACAGAAATCACTAGTGGCACTGTTTAACATATCCTGACTTGTAAAGTCTTTCTGTATTGACCTTTTCTTTTATGTTTCCTAATTTTCCCTTGTAACACCAGAAGAACAAGGTCTGTAATTGTAATTAGATCAATCTGACAATGAGTCACTCTCTGGCAGCTAAAGAGGAATTGGGAGAAAAATAATCTAATCTTAAACATGAGTGGTATTTGCTGGAGGGAAGGGAGGAAGGGAGGGTGTATGTAATTTTTTTTTTAAAGAGGAATGTAAAACTTGCCAGGAATTCATTAATTTTTTCTTGAATTTTTTTCATAATCTTGTGCTTCTTGACCTAGACTAGCTGCTGAGTATGTTGAAAAACCAGTGCAGTGTTGAAATCACCTGTAAATATGTATTTCCTTTTGTATGCAAAATGGCATGTTTCAATTTTTAATTACCTTGTTAAGTGCAGAACTAGTGGCAGAAAAAAAAGACCGTGTCTATTTTTGTATCCAGTATCCACTGGCACCAGTTCAGAAATTGTAAACATCTCTAGTAGGCACCTGAGCATCCTGATCATAGAATGGTCTGTATTGCAAGGGACCTTAAAGGTCGTGTAGTTCCAATCCCTCTGCCATGGGCAGAGATGCCACCCACTAGATCAGGTTGCTCAGAGCCCCATCCAAGCCTTCTCTTCTCCAGGCTGAGCAGCCCCAGCCCTCTCAACCTGTCTTTATAGGAGAGGTTCTCCACCCCTCTGATCATCTTCATGGCCCTCCTCTGGACATGCTTTAACAGGTCCATCCATATCTTCCTGTGCTGCGGACCCCAGAGATGGACACAGCACTCTAGATGGGGTCTCATGAGGGCACAATCACCTTCCCTGCCATGCTGGCCGTGCTGCTTTGGAGGCAGCCCAGGTTGTGGTTCACTTCCTGGGTTGTGAGCACACACTGCTGGCTCATGTTCAGCTTCTCATCCACAAGAAACCCCAAGTCCTTCTCCACAAGGCTGCTCTCAGTGAGTTCCTCTCCCAGTCTGTACTCATGTCTGGGATGGCCCCAACACAGGTGCAGCCCCTTACACTTGGATTTGTTGAACCTCATGAGATTCTTGTGGGCCCACTTCTCAGCTTTGTCCAGGTCCAGGTCCCTCTGGATAGCATCCCATCCTTTTGTTGTGTCAACTGCACTGCTCAGCTTTGTGTCATCTGGAAACTTGCTGAGGGTGCACTTGATCTCACTGTGTCACTGATGAAGATATTGAAGAGCACCAGTCCTAAGACAGACCTGTGAGGGACACGACTTGGCCTCCACCTGGACATCGAGCCATTGACCACAATTCTCTGGCTGTGTCTTTATTGACCAAATAGTCCACCCTTCAAATCCATATCCCTCCAGAGATGAGGATGTCACATGGTACTGTGT
This sequence comes from Dasyornis broadbenti, assembly GCA_013397935.1. Classification (NCBI taxonomy): domain Eukaryota; kingdom Metazoa; phylum Chordata; class Aves; order Passeriformes; family Dasyornithidae; genus Dasyornis; species Dasyornis broadbenti. The sequence continues at coordinate 964,784 of VZRN01002384.1, read as the reverse complement.
CAAAGGCTGTACGGAAGTCTAGGCAAATGGCATTGGTCAATCTGCCCTTTTCAACAGTTGCAGTCACTCCATCAGAGAAGGCCAACAGATTGGTCAGGTAGGATTTGCTCTTATGAAGCCGTGCTGGCTGTCTTGGATCATGTCCTTGTCTTGCATTTGCCTTAACATTGGTTTCAGGAAGATCTTCTCCATGTTCTTCCCAAGCACAGAGATGAGCCTCTCTAGTTCCTCTGTCTTCCTAGCTTATATTTTTAAAAATGACAGTAATGATTCCCTTTTTCCAGTGACATGGGACTTTGCCTGACTGCCATGCCTTTTCAAATTTAATGGAGAGTGCCTTGGCAACAACATCAGCCAGCTTCCTCAGAATCCTGGGATGCATGTCTTCAGGTCCCATAAACTTGTGGCTATTCAGCTTCATCAAGTAGTCCTGAACCTTGTTTTCTCTTATAGTGGGAGACACTTCACTCCCCCAGCTCCCACCTGGAAGTTCAGAGACTTGAGAGACATTCAGGGACTTGAGATCCTATAGTGGTGAAAATCACAGTTCTTGAGGGGCCTAAGTACAGCCTCAATCTTGGCATAAAAATCTGCAGCTGGCTGTTGGGAAATAATGAGCTCTGGGAGTTTCTGAGTTCCTTGTCCCCTCTGGACCTCAAATGCCTGACTAGACATTTTATTCTCCATGCTCTCAAGATCCAAACTTGGATTGCAATTTTGAGAATAAAGACACAACTGAGCAATGACTGTTCCCTTTGATTGTCATCTTTGCTGTAGCATCTAGAATGAAAGTCTGAGCTAGGCTGTAAGGTCTTTGATCCAAGGATGATCCTTTCATCCTATACATATGCATAGGGTTTGACCCAGTTTTTTATATATTCCTTGTTCCATACAAAAATGACCTTATTTATGGTTGAATCCTGAATGTGAGGCACTTTTAATGTAAGTAATAAAAAAATATAACACTACATAAATGGTTAATTGCTGCATTCTCTATGTTGCTGTCTTGAATTTGTACTTTATTCTCATATGGATAAAGCTCTCAATATGTGCTCAAAAACCACTGTGACTATCAAAAAGCTGAATGGTAGTGTACTGAAAATTTATAACACAAGATCAAAAACTCTAAAACTTCTGGAGATAAGAGAGGTGGGTACATTCTGGTACCAAATGTGGAAAGACCCTTGTACAGAAGATAATTTGAGTCTCTCTTTCTTTCTTTAAGAACTATTTAAAATAAAAGTCACCATAGAAATGTCATTGTCTGATTATTTACTAAAATAAAAAGGTTCATGCTAGAATGCATTTTAGTCAAGAGAGAGCTTAGGCTTGCCCAAGATTAGATATGAATTATATTAGACTTGACATAGAGTGAAGATGAATATTGCAATCCATCGTAGAAAAAATGCAGCAAGAAATCAGACTGTTATCTATAAAGAGCCTTAAGAATGTTTAGCATGAAAACTGGAGGAACTCCAGCTAGTGTATCATGGTGCTACATACACCCAGTGTTTGCTGCCTGTTTGGGCATGCATAGCTGTGAATTCAGACTAAAGGGATACTAAGATTCTGAAATACAAAAAAGTCTGTGGAATAATGATAGATCCTTAATGTCATGTCGATTAATATGTAAGGCCTCTTCTCCTTTCTTAAATCATCTGCCTAGAGTTACAAATTCTCATTCTTTAATCATGTACATGATAAGGAGGCTTGGCACTGTGCATGGCTGTTATACTTGGTGAGCTAAAATATGCTGCCATGAAGTACGTCCTTGTGTCTGATTTTATACTGTCGTATTTGGCTTGTTGTAAACATTAATGAATTGATATTTTTTCTTCTCATCAGCTGTAAATTATTAGTAGGTATTTCTAGTGATAAATGGGTCTTAAAGACAGCCTAAAATACTGGAGGGCCCTGAATATGTGAAGGTGCAAGTGGCCATGAAGCTACAGCTGTTGCTGTAAGGGATGAAACATTTGAAGTTACGTAATAAGCAGATCAAAATTCCAGATATTATATAATTTACTCTAGCAGCTCACAGTAAGGTTCTGTGTATTTGATGGTCTCCTTCAAGCTCTTGTGAGTGTTGTAGACTAAATCAAGACCTAGCCCCCAGTCCTCAAGTACATGTAATTCTGAGAGAAAGCCCTCAAACTTTTTTCCATCAGCTGTCAAGAGGTCAGCAAATTTTGAAAACTCATTTGCATAAATTTACATTCACATTCACACTTACAGTCACATCCTTTGTGACTAAAGAGCTACTTATAATTATGTAAAGGTCCTGTCCTACTCCTAGTGAAGTAGGGACAAGTCCTCAGAAACATGTCACTATGAATTGTAGCACAGGCAGCAGAATGACTGAAATGTGGCATCTCTGTTCTCTTCTAAGGTCATTACCCCATGAAGTACAAAATGATTGCTCCAGCTTCTGGAGGAAGGATTTGTGTAGGAAATCTGTCTAGGACATACTGCAGCTGAGAATCTAGTTCACCAAAGTCGGCTCAGATAACCTACAGCTAATGCTTCTGGTGTCTGCCATTCTTGCTGGCAGAGCTGTTCTCTGGGCCTTTTCTTGGAAAGACATTTAAGTCCCGTAACAGAGCAAACTGAGCCTCTCAACAGCTGAGAGCTATTGTTCTTTGTATAGACAGCATGGAAGTCCCAAGGAACAGGAAAATGGTTCATCTTACAGCCATGAAACTCTAGGAGAGCCACCTTCACTTCTCTCAATAATAAATCAAACAATTGCTAATCAAATGTACATTTCCACACTGAAACAGAATTCAAGCTGTAAGGGTAGAAAGACATCTCAGCATCCAGTTTTCTAGCAGCTGGTATCACCAAGGTTGTTGCAGATGTGCATTTTGACAATAGTCCAGAAGCCCAGCCAGAGGGCATAGGAAGCTGAAAATCCTTTCTTGCATTAATTAGTAGATTGGCCCTTTTCAAATGTTTCCATTCTATTTTTTTTCCTGGAACATTAGATTACACCAATTAGGAAATATTTTTTAAAACTGAATAGCAATAAGTGCTTTCTGATCTCAGATGTTGTGTCGTGAGTTAGCATTATTTTTAGTTGCTATGACTGAGTAAAACTGTACAGAAGATGGATGTGGATCAGTAAGGTCAGCCTTTACTGTGAGGTTTTTCCATTTTCAGAGTTGACAAGATAATTTTCACTTTAAAAGTTTATTACTGTTGGTCCTGACTTGTAGTTCATATAAATCAGACCTACCTTGATTTAAGATCAGCTGAAGCAATGATGTTGTTTTGTAAAATCAGTGCTTTTCAAAAGATTAATAGTGCCTTAAATCTAACTATAAAAACAAATTTTAAGCAGTGGCCATTAACTTGACTTACAGAACAGAAAACAGAGAAGGTTGATATGTGTCTCACAGTGATTAAGGACAAAAAGGTGTATGAGGTGATAGAAGAATCTCCAGTAATTCTGTCAGCATTTAGTTGTAGACCATGATATGCATGTGAATGGTTTAAAAAATGTGCAACAAACATGTCATAAATGTTAAGCAATGCTGTGAAATATTTCTTTATATTTCAATTGTCTGAAACTTGGCTACCATATTTTACAATTATATAATTTTAAGTTCAGTTTACTCCATTTCAAAACCGTGGTGTGCTGTGTAGAACAGTAACACTGTGAAGAGATTGTGGAGTTTTCCACCAAAGGATCCTTGAATATTTCTAGGAAGGTCATGATACTTAGCTGCCAAAAAAAAAGAAAAAAGGGAAAATTAATTGTTTGTCTGCATTGCAGAGAAGCATAAAACAAGTTCTTCATATAGGAGCACAAGGTATGGAGATAGTTCTGTGAATATATTTGTTTTGGCTGTCCATGACAGCTGAGAAGTAATGCGTGCCACTTTTATAACCCTTCCGTGGGAGAGCAGTTATTTTACTCTATTTCAAGAAGGGTTTCTTTTTTTTTCTTTTTTTTCCCCCCCTTTAAAATAGCTTTAGTACTACATATATTGAAATTAGTTTGAATCTGCTTTAGGCTTTGCAGAAATGTGTTTGTGTGTGTGAGAGGATGATTGTGGTGGGGTGGGATTCAAGCTATTCCCTAATAAATTTCTGCTCTCTCCTGTTGTCAGAGAAGGATGCGTGCAAGTGACTAAGTATCTCATCACGATTCTTGCCAATGATTTTAAACATGATACGATGCTGAAAAGTCAAGGTCAATGCTGCTGTACAGACATTTTGTGATGTCTGTAAGACAGTAAATTATAAATTATAAAATATGGTTATGGTTGTGGAAACCCTAACATCTTTCGCTTTCAGTTAGACTTGTGTATTAGTAATGATATCGATGAAGAAGTCAGAGACCAAACTGCTTAAGGGTTTGCTCTGGATAGCGGTAATCCAAGGGTCACTGTAGCAGTGGAGATGTTCATGACTAGCTGAAGAACATCCATTCCTTTGTTCAGTCAGTGCTGCACTGACTTGCTGGAGGTCACAGATTAAGCCATCAGCCCCTTCAGTATGTGAGCATACAAATTTATGCTCTCTCACAACCTCAGCAATTTTTGAAGGGAAAAAGAAGAACGGGTGAATCAGAGGCATACACACACATACATATATCTGAATGTGTGTGTCTATATATGTGTGCATATTCTTACTTGGGGAGGGGAAGAGGAGGTGATTAGGGTGCATGAAGTGTATGTCATAGAGACTTCTAGATCCAGTCTCTCCAGAGTGTGTTGAATCAAATGCAGCTCAACACCACAGTTGGTGTATAAAAAATAAATGGGTTTAAGCATAAGATTAACATTGAGCACGCCTAGTCTAAATAATTTCAAACCATACATGTCTGTCTGTCCTTTGGTGCATTGCAGTCCTCTTGTTCTTAGTCCACGTGCATAAGGGGCTTGCAACTCCTAGCCCAGCATAATTTCACTCAACTTTTCTCACCATGTGCATAATCTTGGCAGGTAAGGCAAAAAGTAAGGCAAGCAGCTGGGAACACAGGGCTTTGAAGTTGTTTGGGTGTTTACATGGCAGTTATCTGAATTGCACCTGGGCAATTGCTGGCAGTGAACCCCACTACAAAGGGAAATGTATGCTTTTCTATGAAAATATTAACTTTGCAACCATCACACAAATGCATTGTCCTTTATTTATATGGGTTGAAGTGTTCATTTTGAAAATAAGCAACAGAAGTTAATATACATCACAAGCTCTTTTTTTTCTTCTGGGCTACACCAGAATTTGCAGTGGAGTAGTCATTTCTGACGTCCTGTGTGTATTTGCTGTGGAGGTGGTGAGGTAGGCGGCATCTTCTTACCTGGTGCTGGTACACTGAAAGACATTCTATTCTTTCTTAGAAAGGGAGAACTGTGAAACCTCCCAAAGGGAAATCATGTCTTTTGCATGGGAAAAAGTTTTTATTTAAATCTGGTGTAAAAGCTCTGATAAACAGAGACAAAACCATAAGAGGCAGTCAAAAAAAAAAAAAAATTATCACAGTTTGAAAAGGACTTACAGTAGGTTTCCAATACAGAAATGTCCTATAGAGACTAAAATCTATAAAGTAATTACAAGATACAAAACAATCAGTGTTTTGCTTCTCCTGAGGGCATCAGCCCTTGCTGGGACACCAGAAGAGACAGAGATGCTACCTAACATTTTCCACAGGTGTTCTCACAAAGAAGGCTTCTGCTATGCACAACTGTATATTTCTATATATTCTGTATTTTCAGTAACTCTTTGGAATAAAATAATTTGCTTTTCACTTATCCGTGCTTTACCTTTTTACTGAAAAATGACCACTAAACAAACCTGTATTGGTTTTCCTCAAGATGCCTAAAATGTTGACCAAGATTTTTAACTGGTTGCTAATACATTAGTTTAGTGGGAAAAGTGCATTTTTGGTTGAGACTAAATTACAATGGTGAGTTTTATTGACTGTGAAGGAGAATACCTGATATCCACTTAGAGCCTAGCCACCATGAAACATTTCTGTGGACACTCAATAGTGAAAACAAACAAACTGCTGCTAATGGCAGTCTGAAGTTCATTCCCAGCTAAGTACTGCTCTGGGCCAAGCTAAAATAACACCACAGCTGTAGCCAGAGCTCACAGGCCTTGGTTTTCATGTTCTGCCATGGATTACTGCTAACTGCTGTTTGCTTTAGCAGTCACTCATTTCCCAGAGCAGGATAGCAGACCCCGCTTTCATGCCTCTCTTTGTTGTTGCGTGACCTCTTGTACCTTTCCCACTTCATTCTATCTTTAAAATAGATATAGCACTTCTTCCTACTCAAGAGGGTAAAAATGATAGCAATGTGTGACTCACTGTATTGTTCCAGCATTGTAAAAAACAGGGGCTACTCTGGCCTCTCACTTTTGTTCATCTCTGTTTGGCAGTCATTGCTCTTCTTTTTTGTCTTTCTTCCTCCCACCTCCACCCCATCACATTTCCACCTGACCCCCACACATATGTTGTGACAACTATGTTATCTCCAGTTTTTATTCATGCCTTTGTTTATACAGAAGCATGGCTGCTTATCTTAGCACAGGACTGTGCACTAATTGATATTTGCACAGTTCTGAGCATATTGATGTTAGTCCTGCTGCAGAGTTGAGAGTTCAGATTGACTAAGTGCTGCTGGGACTTGCTAAAGGTAAAAGCATAATGAAGAGGATATTTTTTGATTTTATCAGGATGAAATTTGCTGAGACATGGCAGAACTATATCCTGTAAGGAAGTGATCCCAAAGGGTGGGTGAAGGGAATTGGTCAGGATGAACTGAACATTCAGGACACCATGCAAATGAAACGTGGATATGTGTTCCACAAAATGTTTCCTTGGCTAAACGCCTGTACCTGCTCTGCAAGGGCATAATAACAAAGTGTCAGGTTAGATTTTAATTAGATTTTAAAATATTGACTGGTATTAAAGCAATTTAAAAGCCCAAAAGTAGGAAGTGCTGTGGAGAGTTTGAGTAAGTGAAAGAGAATGGGGGTACATCACCATGTTTTTTACTGGGTAGAACCAGACTTGTTTGGCTGCCCTGCTCACCTTGAAGGGCCGAGGGGCATCTGCTTTTACAGTGGAACATCTGTGTTCTGTCTCTCAGATATATCCAACTGGCCACAAAGGGCAAAATAGTGACAACAGAGAAGCTGTTCTCACAGCTTGCTTTGTTTAGAACATGGACTTCATAAGCACAATATAGTATCCCTAAAAATTTAAGAAAATTAGCATGGATATATTACAGCAAAGTAACATTCTGGAGTTTTAAATATCTGCATATCCAAAATAATATTTAAAAGATAATCATTTTACCTGATCAGAGCTATTTCCTAAATTAATTCCAGTGACCTCCAAAATCACAGGTATAATAAAATCCTTGAAGGTGGAGAAGGTATCTAAACTTATGATACCTTGGTGCCCTTTTTTCATGGTTTCAAGTACAAATATTGGTAGAAATATTTTTTCTGTTCTGTGAAATGTTTTGCCAAGTTGTAAAATTTTCTTATCTGGTTCAAGACCAGGTTTTGTAAATTTCTTATGTAATGTAATACAATGAGTTAAATAGTAAGTAAACACATTTTCGACATGAAGAGTATTTTTTCTTTTAAGCTATCAAAATGAAACCTTTCAACAATTTGCTTTTGTATTTGATACTTCACTTTCTCTGTTGAAAAGTCATATCAATTGAATTTTTAAATGGAAAAAAAAAGTGTAGAAAAAGTTCTCAATAATTGCAAGCTCCAAATTACAACTTCTACTGATTCCAGTACCATTGCTCTCATCCTTCTGTGGGATTTGTGGATCAGTTGCAAACTACTGTAACATTTTTTTTTTACCATAATGTGAATGGTAGTATCTCAGCATACCTGCATATGTGGTATGGCATAGTCAGCAACAAAGAGGCTCTTGTCAACATAGAGGCTTTCTGCTATTCATTAATAGGAAAATTTTCATGTTCAGACTTCCACTAGTTGTACTGGGGCCGAATTTAGGAGACCAGATAGGTCACTCTTCAAGACCATGGAATAGCAAACACAGTCATTTTATCCCATAGGGGAAATCACAGGAGAAGCAAAGGTAATGTAGAACAAATGACAGCAAAAAAAAACAAGATTACAGAGTATTAAACAAAGTGCTTGCATTTGAGCAACACAAGAGACAGAGGAAATGGAACTGTAATGGAACTTTTGTGATAAAAGCAACAAATTAAACAGCAGAAACTGGGGATAAAATTAATGTTCTGCTGCTTTTGATTCCCATTTGTCAAGATGAGCACTAGTGCTGGTGTAAAACAAATAGGCATGGCCACCTGAGCCACAGGGATGAATGCTATCATCCAATCTGATGGCAAAATGAGCAATTGCAATGGTTTAATAAGGTAAAAAATACTATAGAGGCACACCCTAGTGCTTACCACAAGTGGCTGCTCCTCCTGTATTGGAACTGAATCCTCCTCAATATAAACTTTATTATAACCCCCCAGGCTGTAATTGCTTGACATTTGGAAATCATATTAGCAGCTGCTAGAGGTAAAATCTCCTTGGTCTGTTAATATAATAAATTCTTTTAGATAAGTGTGAAAAATTACACTTACTGACGTGCATGTCCCTTTACCATTACTCTTTTAGCTCATATTCTTCCAATCTCACTTGGAACATTGTTGAAATGGTTTTCATTTTTATATACTTTATTATTGCCCTATTCCACTTATTGTAAACCTTTTCCTTTAATGTCATTCAAAAGCTTTCACTGTAAAATAGTTTCCAGGCAGTTTTCTACTTGATCAAAGCTTTCAAAACAGCAGCCACAAGAAATGCCACATTACTTTCTAAACTTCTGTCAATAGTACATAGGCAAAATAGATACATATTTGTGGCAAACAGAAGAAAGCAATTGAATAAATCTTTCTTTCTATGACAGTATTTTTTGAACCAGCACTGATCTTGGTGCAAAATTAAATAAAATAAATATTTAGACTAAAGTAAAATGCATTTTAGAAACAAGTAATTTTGTCAACTAAAACACTAAACTAGGAAAAACAATTTTCAGATGCTCATTAAGTGTCTTTTAACAGCCGTGCATGACTATTAAATATGCTTTTTTTATCTCCAGTCAATATTTACAATATCTCACCTTTTTAGAATACAGCCCAGAATATTAAGTTTAGGGTTTTCAAAAGAAATGTCAGTGTCCTCTGCATTCTTACAGATGCTTGAAGCCCTCCTGTAGGTATTGAAAGGCTGCAATGAGGTCACCCCAGAGCCTTCTCTTCTCCAGCTCTCTTAGCCTGTCTTCATAGGAGAGTTGTTTCAGCCCTGTGGTCATCTTTGTGGCCTCCTCTGGGTCCATTCCAACAGATCCACATCTTTTCTGTGCTGGGATCTCCAGAGCTGGATGCAACACTCCTGGTGGAGTCTCATGAGAGTGGAGCAGAGGGGCAGAATCACCTCCATTGACCTGCTAGTCACTCTTCCTGTGAATGACCAAGGAGGCTTTCTCAGCTGCAGACTGGAGAGCTGTTTAATCTTCTTTCTTTGACCCCATCGTGAATGATTTGCAGCACAGTAGCTCAGGTTCCATGGAAGAAATTGAGAATTTCCCCTTCCCCCTACTTTCTAACCCCATGAGGAGGCCAACGTTGTGATGCAACAGATAAGAGGCAGAATGCCATCCAGCCAAGATCTCTTCCATGCTACAAGTGACTTCTCCAATATTAAATATGGTCTCTAATAAACACCTCTACAGTGGTTGCATTTTAAAGGAAAATTATGAGCCCTCTTGTCAGCCTTTGAAGATGCATCATAAGCACTAAAATTCAGCAGTGGTTTCAACCCTGTACCAAAGATGGGTGCCAAGTCTCTGAGAGAAATCACATTTCTGACGCAGCAGTCTCTCAACAATATTTTCTGTGGAACAGCTTCAATATTGCCATTATTCTCAGCTGACTAACGGGCTCCAGGGAACTTGCAACTGTCATCCAGACTGAAGATCTCATTGCAGGGGCCAGGCAACTCCAAGTTAAGGTTGACATTGCTGAGTGTCACGATATTACTTCCCTTTCTGGGCTGTAGAATTTTATTTTGAAGTAGTAACTAGGATTTTCTTTCCTTCTGTCAACATCTTTCTGAAAGGATCTAATAAACCTGCTAAGCAGATGATAGAGTTTTGCATGTGGATTGCTGTTTTCCTGCTTTAGAACTACCTATATGTCACTCTAATTAAAGCCTAGCTGGTTATTAAATTGTTAGAATGAAGAACCAGCATGATTTTCAATCTTATGCTTTGCAGGACCTTTTTCAGTTCAGAGTGCTCTCCTTCAGCATCAGTGAACCAGTAGGAAGTCATACAGATTTATCCTTTTTCCTCTGAAAGGAGTGTCGTGTTTCAGAGTGGTGCTGCCCATAGCTCACCACAAAACATAAGCTTACAGAATGCAAAGCCTTTTTTATTAACAGCAGATATAAAGTAGTCCTGTCCAAATGCCAGGGTTTATTTGATAGCAGTGATATTTTTGATACCCTATCTATGTTGACTAAATTCTCTGGCTTTTTTATTAAATGTCTAGAAGAGTTATTTACATGCTGAACAGATACACCAATTACCTTTTTTTTT
>VZRN01002384.1:928484-954152 GCA_013397935.1 Dasyornis broadbenti | reverse complement strand
TTTTTTTTTTGGAGGGTGTGATTTCCTGAGAGTGAATGATTACAGTTTGACAGGTACTCAGAAATGTCGGTGGAAGATATGGGCATATTTGAAATGGGAGCATAAAGGAGCTAATAACTAAAAGGGGTTGATGGGGAAGAGGGAAGCAAAAGACTTGGATGTAAAATGGTCTTTTTTTTTTTTCTTTGAAATGGTGTATGATGTTATGGGATTGGCTGGTATTGCAGAATCCCTGTGCTGTTGCAAATTAAAATGGTTTTGAAGTTGTTCAAGTCAACCATTTCATAATCTGTGTCAGAAAAAAAAAGCTTTTATGTGACAATAAGCTTTCTGGGATGTTATTCAATCATTTAATACAGTTGTTTGATGAGTTCCATGCCCTGATCACTTATAACCATAAAAGATTATGTATACATCAGAGAAATCGTTTATTGCTGTATATGTTTCTTTTCCTTGTTGACTTTATAATGCTGGTGTTTTGCTTCTACCTTCACTTCTACTTCATCCAAGGAGTTCATTTGAGTAATTTCCACACAGAATGCCTTTCAGGAAAATCACAGACTCATAGACCTCAAAGATCATCGAGTAAAGCCATTAACCTAATACCATCAAGTCCACCACTCAACCCTCTGTGCCATATTTGCATCTACACATCTTTTAAATACCTCCAGGGTTGGTGATTCCACCCTTCCCTGAACAGCTTCTTCCAATACTTGCAATGATTTATGTGAAGAAATTTTTCTTACAGTCTAATCAAAACCTCCCCTGGTAAAACTTGAGGCCATGTCAGGTTCTTTATAAATGCAACATGTCTACTTTCCTCCCCCCAACACATCCACAGCCTTTCTTTAGCCAGCTGCACCGACTCTGAGGGTACAATTGCCTCATTCACAGCACTGGCTCATCCTGTTCTGATCATAGAACACAGCATGATACAACCCAGGCAAGTTTTTGGAGACCTTTACTCAGAGAGGTGAACATGGGATGGCCCTGCTGAAACACAGGACTGCTGAGGGGGAGGAATGGACCCAGCATCTAAACATTTCTGGTTTCTGTGGGCTGATTTACATGCTTCAGCAAATAAAACATGGTTATATCAGCAGAGTGTGTTTATATTTGGCTTCAGTTTGACACTTCCACTTGCAAAATTGTTACAGCTGGAGTTGTAAACAAATTATTTCTTTATTATTCATAGCAGCAGGTGCTGCAGCAGTCTTTTGGCTAGAGTTTTACTCTCTTGGTCCATAGTTTCTATATATTTGATTAGCTGGTGCCATGCGCTTCAGATGGGTTGCTAGTCCTCCAATAAATGTATTTTGTTACATAATCAGTTATATAGTGTGTTATCATTTCCATAAATCACTTTTAGTTGACAGCTTTCTGTTGCCACTTGGGATTGTTCCAGAAATAATTTGCATCCTTTTTGTATGGCATCCTAAAAAGATCTTGGAAGTTAACATAGCCTGGGTATGATTTTAATATTTTAATAGTTTAATAGTTGGTGTCCTTCTCGCAGCACTAGAACACAGAAACCAGCTATCCATGAAGGACGGACATACTGATTTTTGATTCACGTATCTTTTATGTTTTCTTCAAGATGTGCTTATGCCAAGATTCAGTACAGCAATTTAGGCATGCACTGGGCTTATGCCAGAGCTGTGATGCTAAAAATGAGGTGCCTGTCCCCAGGCAGGGTGATTAACAACACTGCAGCTTGCTGAAGAGTGGAGGGGCAATATGATAGGCCTCACTCAGAAAGGCATCCCAAAAACCTGGCGCACTCATGTTGGACCTGCCCGTCCCTTGCCTGAATTTCCTACTCCTCTGTGTAAATGAGATACTTTGCTGCTAATGAAACCTGATTTGGACTCAGCCGCTCATTATCTTCCCATCAGAAGTGACCACTTGATCCCTGCTGGCTAAAGATAGGTTAACTTCAGCTGCGGCTCAGGCAGACCTTGCAATGGAGCAAGAGGCTCTTTTAGAATGAAATTGCCTTGCAGAAGGCAAAACAAATGTAGCCCAGCGGTGCTTTTCCTATTATTAAGAGAGATGCCCAATCAATTCAGTTCCATGCTCAGAGGAGCAATTTTCCAGTATCTCGGTAAAATGCTTCACCAAATAAAAGGTAAATAAAAAGCATGTTTTCATAGACAGATTCCTATCAAGGCTGCAGAAGCAATATTGACTGAAGAGATAACGGATCACTTGGTGCATCTGATGGAAAGGTGCAGGTGGTTGTCTGTGTGGGGACAAGCAGATAACAAGAACAGGAAATGTGTCACCACAAGGCACAGGAGTGGCTATCTTTTCAGCTGCCTGCAGATTGGGCACTTCACACTGGTACCTGGAGGAATCAGTTCAGCCTTCTGTTTAATTTTTAAAAAAATTAGGTGCAGTTTCGTCCATTACGCTGGCTTCATTTACAGACTGCATTGCTGGGAGGGTTGATGGATCTATGAAAGGAAATGCATTTAATCACTGTCAACAACCTCCTCATTTGGGCACTGAATGCTATTAAAGAGAAAAGTCATGGACAAAGAGGTGCATCCAAGGGTGGTGTTAATGGCACCCCTTTCATTTAGCATGGCAAAACCAAAGCAGCAAAGTGCAAAATACGAAGAAAACAACATGGCAGGTCAGTTTGCCCATGAACCTCAGGCAGAGCAATTCTCTCTTGGTCACAGATGAACAGGAAACCTGCATCTATGTTTCAGAGTCACAGTGTCCTGTTTCTTGCCCCTCAGTAGAGCTGCCCACACAACGTTCCAGCAGCCTGTCTGCTCCCTGAGCCCCACCAGCATTGCAAGACCCTTTCAGGTGTGTTCCAGTGTGTTGTAGCTCATGTATCCTTGCAGCACATACTCTGCTTGTGCCACAGACTGCTTCTAGGCTCACTCACTGCAAGAGAGGTGAACCCGGTTTGAGAATGGGTGCCGGGTTATTTTATAGTATTTGTCCTTAGCAAGCAAAACTAGCTATTCTGCATCATTTTTTTTTTACAAACTCTGGGTTTTATGTCTTGTGTAAGGTGGTGATGATTAATAATTACATAGATTATCATCTTGAAATGTGGAACTTATTTGAAGGCAAAAATGTACATTTATTAAAGAAAAATCACTTTTTTACAGATGCTGTTTCAGAAGCTGTGCAAGGAAAAAGCAGGTAAGGCTGCATTACTTCTTGGAAGTTTCTTGGTGGCTTGTGTAACCATGCATGCATTGATCGAGGACCCAGGGAGTTTCTGCAATTATGTGGGTGTTCAGTGCAGTTGTGACGGTCGCTTCCATGCTGCTGTTCATGACCTAGTGGTGAGGGATTTAGATGGTTCTTAGGAAACGTGATAATTCACCACCTTTCAACTTAAACCTTGCAAGGTGAGTTCTGAAATAATGGGGATAAACCCAAGCATTTGTTACTGGTGTCAGAGTGGCACTAAAGGTCTTGCCATGGCACTGGGGTGGGGGTGTGTGTGTGAGGCAAGTGGAGATGAGGAGCACCTCAGAGTTTTTCTGTCTCAGTGATCACACAGCAGCTGAATCTGGTGAAGAGGCTCATAACAGAGGCATATTTTTTAAAAAATCTAACAATTCCCTGGGCCATGTCCCAAGTGGCAGAGTCACAATGACTGATTTCCCCCTTAGCAGGAGCCCACTATCTGGTTAATGCACTTGTCAATATTAACAGCATTAGTAAGTTTGACCATTATGCAGGAATTATTTAGTGCCAGCGAGGCACCAAGAACAGAGCAGTAAGCAGAGCTAAAGACTCAGAAACTCTGAACTGTACATACATTATCATGCCAGGAGCTAAGGAAAGGTTTGGATAGACAGATATGTAAACATACAGAGATCCTGATTCAGCAAGATACTTAACACACAATTAAACCCACATTTGACGAAACCAATTAATTGAAACGGGTGTAAGAAACTGCTTGGATGATTTGCTTAATTGAGAGTAAATGTCCTTATTAAATTGTAATGAAGCACAATTAAGAAATACAGAGAAAAGGAACTGCTTCCCAGAATGTGGGTTACTGGAATTTAATAACAGCCTCACAGTTCTGCAAAAAGAAATGTCCCCAAAGTCTAGATAAATCCTCATTCCCACAAAAGTCTTTGCCAGCTAGAAATATTTCAGTCATAAACCAACTGACCTCTGGAGTCACCCATTTCTGACTGCAATTTCTGTTTTGTTAGTCAGTATGCATGCAGTATGTGCCAATTAAAAGGAAAGCAATTGGACATCGGTGCTGTAATTACCCCTCTGTCCCTGGATGACTTAGCGTCTTTTTTTTTGCCTGAAGGACTAGTTTAGGCCAGTTTGCTCACTCAGTGATTTCTTCTTGCATCTGCCTCTGATCTAAACTGTATCCACAGTTCATTCCAAGGGCCAACCTTAATTTGGGTAGAATCAGATGAATGTGGCTTTTTGGAGCCAATTTCACTGATTCAGTGGCTCTGTTGGCAAATGTGGTGGCTTAGCAAAATGCCAGAAACCCTGGGCTAGAAAACTGAGTTCTCCATAGGCAATTCCACCCTCATGTACTTAACATCAGGTCAACAAAACATGAAGGCTGCTGAGCATAGTGTAATGGTAATTATTTTCATTCAAGCTCTGTGTGCATTAACTTCTCCTGCTTTATGAGTTAGATGTGAATTTATTCCATGATGGACTTTGCCAATGAAACACATGCCTGGGCTTTTTCCAAAGCTAAACAAATTTCATAAGTTCTGCAACTGATTGAGCATTTGCTTTAATTGTATTCATTGTTGGATCAAAACCTCTCTGTGCCACTGAAGGCTCACTTTATAAAGAAAGGAAAACATGTCAATGATGTGTGCATTTTAAATAAAATTAATTTAGCAGTGCTCCTATTTTATAGTATGATTGATTTTAATTGTTTTACTTTTATGACAATATTAATTTTATCACTAAATAGATAAAGTTTTAGTGCCCATCTTAACAGTAGAACAGTAGAATGATGGTTGAAAATCTGATTACTGCAGGCATGAAAGAAGAATGACAGGTCATTTTCTGACACATTTTGGTCATTGAGGTGAAACTTTAATCATAGAAATGTAGCATATGGTAGAACTGGTTATAAATTTATCCTTAAAATGCTTCTGGCAGAACATGTCCATTTCTTCAAATAGAATCATTTTACAGGAAAAGGTTAGCAACCATTAATTTCTATTTCAAATAATTTCTGTAAAATAGGCACACACATCTCAACATGCAATGATTTAACAGTTTTCAAAGTGAGAAGTTCTAATTTTTATTTGACTTTGAAACTTTTGGCTTTGAAATTTGTTACATTGAAATATTAAAAAAAAAGAGAAAACATGATTTAAATTACAAAAAAAAAAAAGGCCAAATCTATGTCTTAAACTGAGGGACAAGGTTTCTTCCAGATTTGCAGTTGCTAAATGTTTCTGATATTTTCTGTGCTTTCTGGATAAGAAATTTTATGGATTGGATTTCATGCATGAGAAGAAAACCCATCCTGCTCATATTAGCCACACACAGAACACAGCACTCACTGTTCTGCTCAAGTTCATTTTCTGCATCACTCTCCCCTTACATCCTCACTTCTTATTATTTCTTATTCCCTTTGGTCATTTATTCTTCTGACCTCTTTCTTGGTCAGAGCTCTAGAGCTCTCAAGGGCCAAAAGAGTCTTTTCCCGGAGTACCAGTGGGTCACAGTGGGACAGCACCCTGCCCTCCCCACCAAAAAGCACCTCCAATCCCATCCTAGCAGGAGCTGGGGATTCACAGGGCAGCTCAGAGCTGCTGCAGCTGGGGTGGGCACTTCTGCAGCCCTTTCCCCAAGGCTGGGCTGTCCTCAGCTTCCAGTCATTCTCCAGGTAAACAATTTTTGTGTGTGAGAGGGGAAAAAACCTGTCATTAGGAATGCTATTCTCTCTCTTCTTGCATTTTATGTTATTTTTTTTTTCTCAAATAAATGCAATATTTTGGGGCTTCCATTACCTGGATTTGCAGTGGGTGCCTTGCAATATGTTAAGCAGGATACCCAAAATGTGTCTAAGAAAAGCTACAGCTGCACAGACCA
Organism: Dasyornis broadbenti; assembly: GCA_013397935.1. Taxonomy (NCBI): domain Eukaryota; kingdom Metazoa; phylum Chordata; class Aves; order Passeriformes; family Dasyornithidae; genus Dasyornis; species Dasyornis broadbenti. Next base: position 948,077 of record VZRN01002384.1, on the reverse strand, counting down.
CCACAGTCACACCAGGGAACCTCATTTGAAGTACCAGCATTTCTGGCAGTGTCACTGCATGCTTGCCATTGTGTCATTACTTCCAGATATAATAGCACTGGTACTTGTAACAGTGCATGCATTGGAATTAATGATGTTCTGACCATTAGAAAAAAAAATTAAATAATGATAAGATGTGATTCTAGAGGCATGAATTTATTCTGCTTTCTATTTTCTTTAATCGTGACAGGATGCAGCATGAGCCAGTGGCTCCATAGGGATTGGGGCAGACACAGGAATAGAAGTCAGACAGCTCCAGGATGAGACCTGGGGTTGGGCCAAGGATAGGATGGGGTGTCAGTCTGCAGTCTGGGTCATATGGCTGGTCAGGGCTGTGGCAAAGAACAGCTCTGCCACAGCATCATGAGGCTGGGATGGACAGCTCTGGCTTGGGCTGAAATGCAGTTCTACAAAGACCTGGAAATTGATATGTTTATGTAATTTCACACTACTAAGTAAACACAGTTTTACTTGGACTTAGACCAAGGTTGCAAATGTGGTGTTGCCCACACCCTTTAAGATGTAGTTAGCAAAGTGCAAGGGACAGATGCAAGAAGAGGACAAGCAGTCTGGAGTGGAAAAGCTGGTTTCACAGATAGGTTTACCCTTGGCCTGAGGTAAGTTGTCTGTTGGCTTTCTGTAGATGCAGTAGACAGGAAGGCAATTCACACTTGTACTGCTTGTATGTGATGGCATTAATAAGCATTACAAACATGTGAAAAATACCCTATTCTGTGGCTTTACCAGGACCTGTGAAAACACCAGCTTCATCCATGGAACCCTGCTTTCTTTGGGAATGGATGTGGCTGTCCAGGTGGTACCTGTGGTTTCAACCATTAAACGTTCCTGCTGTCATTAATAGATGGTGCCATTAATAGGACTGCCCCGGTCCCATTGCTGCTCAGTTCAAGTCATCATCATCAGCGCTTTTCTTCTCATATTGCCAGCTACATAACACCAAACCCAGTCTGCATCACCTATCTCTTCTGCTCTTGTAGTGCAGGAGGTCCTAATTGTCTGCTGTGGTACCCCAGGGAACACCTTGCTTAGCTGCTCCTCTTGCCATCAGACTGCTGCTGGGTTTGCAGATAGCCTGTGGCAATTGCTATTAAAACCTGGCTGACTGATGCTGTGTGTCTTTACTATCCCCTAGTATATGTCTTAGTAAAAAACATTCTACTCAGATGGAGCATTCTAGCTGCCTAATGTATTTTAAAGTTATCACCACATTGCTCAAGATGACTAACACAGAGCATGCTGCATCACTGGTAGGGAAAATGAGCCCTTATTTTGCTGACAAAAATTTGAAGTCGGATTAAAAGCTGACACATCCTCTTTTTAGTGGTATGTATGAAACACTAAATATAGCAGTGTGCTCGTGTATTTGCTGATGCATGGTAATGTAGTCTGTAGCAGAACAGCAATGGGCTGGCAAGGAAGATGGTGCACTGCAGTAATACGATAAAATCCTCATGTGCCCTTGGCCATTTCAGAAGTACTCCACAGATAATTGTGTATCCTTGACTGATATACTGCAAAATTCAAACAGAGGCAGTTGTGGTCCCAGGGCTTTAATGAGCAGCCTGATCCCGCAATATTTGCCCAGGCATAATGTAAATTCACTTCAAGGAGAGGTCTCCATAGTGTAAGAAACAGAACTGTGCTATATAGCAGCTGTATATGAACAACTGCCAGCAACAGGCCTGATTCTGGGAAATGGGAGGGAGCTGCATCTCCATCTGGCTCTTGTTAGAAACTGAAGGTGCTTAATTCATCACAAAATCAAACCTGAGTACAGTACTTCCAACTGATTACTCATTTTTGTGTTTCCTCAGTCATATAAGGTTTTATGTCCATGGTTTTATTTTACCTTAGCTGCAGTTCCTGGGCAGGAATTATGAGCTAATCACACTCTGAACAGGGAAATGGATGTGGCTCACAGAACCATTACCGATTCTGGGATTTTCCTCTTCTTGTGGGGAGATGGAGGTGATCTCTTTCAGCCTTTCACTTGCCATGGGTGCCTGGCAGTGTGCTGGTGATGGGGCTGAGGCTGTGACTGTGAACCCCTTCCTCTCATCCTCTTCAAGGGGGAGCAGCAGCTGGATTAGACATTTGGCACTGCCTCTCAAGACCTAGGCAGTACTTGTGTCTCATGCTCTCATTCCTCCAGCTATAACAGTTTACCCAAGATGAAAACCTGACCTTAAATAACTTGGGAAAATAAAACATCCTCATCCAATGATCCCGTGCATTTCCTAGAAAGCAGAGTGGGGTCACTTTGACATGTTTCCAGCATGAAGTGGAGGTGCTTACTTTGGACTGAAAAATGAGCAGGCTGTTCTCCTGAGCAGTGAAAGTAAACTACTGGATAAACTCAGCTATTTGGTGGCCTTGGCCTCTTAAATGGTTGTGCTCTATATTGCTCAGATTAGAAGTAGATAGAGTTGATGCTTGTCCTGCAGTCAATGCATCAGAGGGTCATTTCATTTGGCTCCAGTTCTAGCTACTCTGTAGTGCCAGTTTGGCTCCCAAAATTAGGCAGTGATATTGCCCCTTCCTTTCATAATCAGAAATGACAGAACAAAGGCCGCCTTTGTTTTTCTAAAAAGGCAAATCTTTGCTTCTCAACTCTTACTGATGTATTGGAGCAGCTGAGGACACACTGGGATCCTGTGCTCTCAAAAGCAAGAGGAAAATGGGATATTGCTGTTTCTAAAAAAAAAAAAAAAACAAACAGCTGGGTATAGATTAGAAATTTGTATGGTTACTGTTTTATATGTGAATTACAGACAAAAGCTTGATCTATTAAGAAATACTCTGAATTTTATATGACATTTCTAAAACAAGAAAGCAGCAATGTATAAAAACCCTTTATACACATGCAAATACCCAATGTCATTCTAGATATCTTTCTCTATTTCCCTGCTCCATGCTTCTTTCTGTGACTTTGATTTTTAATCAACATTTGAAATAAGAAAGAAAAATACTGAAAATACTACAGATGATAAATATTAAAAATAATATTTAGTCCATAATTGTACAAAATATAGGTGGTTTCAGAAAGAAGATATTGTAAACATTTTTCTACCTCAGTTTGGTTACAGCTTGGACTCCTAAGGAGAGCTGAACACTAAGCAGCTGGTGGATGAGCTTGCGTTTGTAACTGCTCTTAAGATGTGACAGGAACCTTGCTGCAAATGGTGATCTAATTCAGATTGATGAATTGCTGTAAAGTTTTGCCTCTGTTGGAGTTAGGTGGTGTTGGTTTCCAGCAACGAAGTTCATGGAGACACAGGATTCTCAAGTCATGTTTTCCTGTGACTGAACAAATGGCTGATGAAGGTTGCAGACAAACAGCCATATTCAGCTCCCTTGCTCCTGAGCAACCAACTTGTTTTAAATTGGAGGCTTCCAAGAGTCATGGCAGAGGGCATATTTTGCCATTTAACATTTATTCCAAAAGTAAAAATGCCTGAAAATTTTTCACTGAATAATAATAATTTAAAAGTGTATTTGGGTTCTGTTTCAATTAGACCTTTTCCTCAGACCTCTCAAATAGCCACAATGCTAGCTATGACCTTGTGTTTTATTTCCTGGGCAAGACATAACTTCAAAAGTTTGAAGGTTAGGTATTTTAAAGTATACAAGCAGCAAAGTAAACCTTTAGCTTTTTATTATGCTAAGCATTACAGCTCTGAGACACACACAAAGAATAATCTATATGGAAGGAACCTTTTGTTTTCACAGAAACCATTTCTAATGGGTAGCAGTTTCAGCAATTTTAGTGTTTCCCATTAGAAAACATTTCTCTTGCAACAGTTCTTTAGGTTCAGCTTTTGTTTTTTAACTCTCTAGGATCAATTCCTAAGGATTAACGTTTAAGGTTTTGTGCTGCATCAGAGTGACATGCATCATCTCTCTGAACAGCCCAGGACATAAGATGGATTCCATGCTGGTCCTTTGTTTGCAAGTCAGGCAGGCAAACACAGAGAAAAGCTTCTGGCTGAACATACTGCAAGGTATTTGGGACAGTAAAGCAATCAAACAAAGCAGTCAGCTTCTGACCTTTTGCACCATAGGACCTTTTGTGGGGCTGTAGTCAGACCATGCCACTGTTTCCTGCTCTTGAACAAGCTGCCATGGTGCAACCTCTGCTCTGAGGAGATGGCCACGGCTCAAGGAAATGCAGCGTTTGTGTAGCTGTGACTTGCTATGAGCAGAGGTGCCTGTTTCCACTTCCATGAGCACCAGAGCGGTGAAACCTTTAACTGTGGCTCATGTCAGAACTGAACACAGGACCTCTAGGCATGAGCCTCAACAGCTTGCAGCTGGGTAATGACAGCATTAATTTGAAGGAAGTAATCACTGCATAAGCCTCTCCCTAAATATAATGGGACCACTAGAGGAGGACAAAGAGCTGTGTAGTTTTTATGTCAACTACTAAGAAACAGGAGGGTTGCTTTAGAAGGTTTTTCAGCTGAAAAGCATCCAGTCTCTGCCCTTCCTGTTCTCTGTATTAGATTCCACCCAGACCAGCAAGTTGTTGTGACAGAAATGCACATAGAGATGCTGGTATTTATTGAGCACTCAGCACAAGGCATAAACAAATTAGTAAATTCCACCATGCTGAACTGAGCCACCACTGATAGGCAGCCAGGGGAGTAGACTGGGGCTGCATATGATTGCAAAAGACATACCAAAGCCATCCCATATATAATTCCATTGCATATAGTGGCATCTGTCTGTTGTGATCTTGGCTCTGTGTCTTTATGAAGGCAGAGCAATAGGAAAGGCAAGTTCAAGAAAACAGATGGCCAAACGGTTGCTTTGCATGTGGGTATGATTAAGTGGATCTGAATCTGCTATTCTAACCTTCATGAAGTGTGGGCTTTTGACATAGGGTTTGAGAAGGTAATGGCTGTAGTTTTAATTTGATATTTGTTTATATTAGGTACATACCTACCCTGGAGTATTTCTTGCTTCCCAAAGACACTGTTATATAAGGTTTCTATGCCTTAATTCTGAGAAGTAAATTGATTCTAGCATAGACCCTTGCAGGTATATCCTGTAGAATATTAAGGATTGTTCTTTGTAGAGAGTAACTCTGCACCAGCTGCAGTCACCAGCAGCTTCTTGCAATTATGGTTAGTCTTTTAATGATGCATTTATAGCTGTAGGGAATATTATTCATATCTGTAAAGAAAAAAAACCTTCTACTTTTCACAGTATTTCAGAATCAAACAACTCCTCTAAGTAGCTGAGGAAATGGGAAGCTCAGGAACATTATATATTTCATAAAATGTATGTAGTTCTTTCAGGAAACTCTTAAAAATGCTGCTTACTTGGATTGCCAATTAAGTAATATATTATTTTTAAATTTTTTGAACTGAGGTAGTGACAACTGGCGTCAGGCCCAGAGTATTGTCCGTGTGAGCACTGTACAGGCAGGACAAAATCCTTCCCTCACAAACCTTACAGCCTTACATTATCATCGCTATTTTTCATACAAAATGAGGACTTAAAACATTTACATTTGTTTCTAATTCAACATTCAAATAATTTGTCAGGAGCTTATTTTCAAGCATGTTGGCTCATCAGCTTATTTGTGTCCAAGTTAGGGTCCCCATCTTGCCAGGTCCTCTTGGTTGTGTAATTTGTCAGTGCTAAGCTTGGCGCCACAAGGGGCTTACAGTAGCACTGTGGCTCTGTGGAGAGCCTCTGTACCTGCTCATGAATGCCCACTCACCTGAGCGGTCAGCATTGGCTCAGCCAGCTGCAGCTTAAGGCTTCTTAGTACAGAAAAATCAAGAGAATGAGTGTCTGTGGCCTGGGATGTTGGTGATCACTTCTGTCAAAGACAAGAGGATCTGGGATGCAAAATAGGAGGGATGGATTCAGAGAATTTTTTCTTCTGTGCCTGCTTCCCCCAGCTGACTGGTTTTCCTTATAGCCCTTCCCATCAGCAGCTGTCTTACTGTCCATGCCATGCCCCCATCAAGAGAAGCCACAAATTTTGATTTCCAGGCTCTTTGAGTAGGCAAAGCAGGCATAAGGCCCTAGGTACTCTGGCACCACTAGCAGACTGCTGATATTGACATCTATTTGTTTTATAAATATATAGCACATAAAGTCTTGTCTAATGACCAACACATGGTGCAAATCTTCAATTTACAGCTCTCTGGACTCTCATGTGGTAACAAAAAAGTGAGTTTCCAAAGTCAAGTTTTATGTTTTCACCTATTTATAAGACAGACAGAACTGATGCAGTACACTCAATGGCTGGATGATGTATTGGAGAACTCAATATATTCAGTAGCATAAAGTGCACCTTTTCATTTGTTGCTTTTGTTGCTGTGATCCTCCTTTATGACCCCATATCTCTGGAGTTTTTAAAGTATGACCTCATAGGGATGATATCCAGAGTATTAAGCTACACCTAGGTAAGTGAGTGTACACAGAAATATGTGAGAATGTCTCTAGTTTGCTGTGATGTATATATGGTACACTGAGGTAAGTGTAGTGTACTGTGCTTCCTTAGGTCTTGATAAATCCTGTATCTTATGAGGACTCAGGAGGAAATAAATTTAATCTTCAAGTGTTCATTTGAAATGGCTACATGTTATTCTTAACACAATTTGGATGGGAACAGAGAAGTCGTTTCCAGTGGCTTTGTTCCCTTGCGTTTGATCTTTCTTTTAGCAGAGTCTGACACACTGTCCTTGGTGATGTCAATGGAGGCCATGTGGAGCAATGAAGTAACAGAGTTCTGTTGCTTGGGGCTGCAGGGCTGTTGGGTATGAATTGCTGTCCTTTGGTAACTGCAGCAGCACCTCCATTTACGGCGCTAGGCTTATTTCATCAGTATTCTTTGAGATGTCACAGAAAAGCTGCTCCTGGTTTTTGGCAGGAAACACTCCCCCACACCCACTTTAGACTCTTCCCTTCTCTTTGCCTCCTCTCCTGTGAGCTAAAACTCTGTCAAGAAAGCACATTTATTTGGGCCAGGAACAGAGGCAGCCGATACTCAGCTAGTTATTTTGATTGCCTGACTGGTAGGGGTTGGGGGAACAGATAATGTCAAGATTTCCTCTGCATTCCAAATCTGTTTTCCTCCTACGGTTAGCAGGCGGCGAGTGTGACTTTTCCCACTCAGCTTTTCCCACAGTCAGTAAGACTTATCTGACAACGGAGTTAGTGTCAACTGTCCAAAACTAACTAGGAGATATCTTCCTTTCACCACTCCTGTGCTGTTATTGCTTATCAATGTCACTCTCCAGCTTAAATGACTGGTTAATTTACAGACATACTGAGACAAATTCACTTCTGTTGCAGCTTCAATGAGCTCAGTGGAGTTACACTGAGTTTGGCCATAGGTGTCTGAACAGCACAAGTGGTAGGAATGTGATACTAACAGAAACAAGAACATTGCAACAGTCAAAACAAAAAGGAAGCCCTGAGCTTTGGCAGGATGCCCATTTCAGATTTTGGAGTGTGATCCAACAAGGTGTTCATCTTTTACAGCTGGTGCTGCAAGACAAAAGTTGTTATTCAACAGCAAAACAATTCCTACATCTTCACATCAAAACACAGCCCATGTTAAAAAGGAACAAAGGAAGAAACAAGTTATAGGCTTTCAGAACACAAATTCTATTGAGAATCACGAGGAATTTGGTTTTAGATCTATTAGAGACTTTGAAAAGACCAGAGTGAAACTGAAGCACACAATCTGAGATTTTCAAAGGAGTCTATGAGGGTTGAATACTGAAATACTACTAGAATTTCACAGAAAAAGGAAATACGTGATGGAATTGATACCTCCAGTTTTACCTCCAGTCCAAGATGGCTTTCTATGAACCTTTTCTGTAACTGGGGGTAGAGAAGCATTTTCAAATTGTAGCATCATTTTCAGCTAGATCAAGTCCTCCTCCATAGGCCTACTGTAACACCTCTTCTAGGCAGCTGGTTTGGGCTGGAATGAGACATCCTCTCAGGGACATCTGTCTCCAACCCACCTTCCCACTTCCCTCAGTTCTCTTTTAACAGCGAGTGCCTAGAATTCAAGGAAGGGAAATCTGTTGCTTTTGAAATTTTATTAACATTTCTGATTCACAGATGAAGTTAAAATGAATGACGTGAAAAAACAAGCATTTTAAAGTTAACTCAGTTAATTCTGTTAACCTGGACTAGCAAGGCAAACAGGGATCAGTGTATCCATAGCACTTTGTTCATTGTTCTGCTCACTTCCCTACACCATGCACAAATCCCACCTACTGGTTTTGTCTCTGATAGTTTTCTGGACTCCCCTATATCTGCTCTCTTTCTCTACACTTCCTTCTTTGCAAAATCCAGTTTTATTTTTCCTCCTTACTATTTCTATTCACTATTTAGTTTCCTCTTAAAGTCACTGCCACTTTACAGTCTGGTTACTCTCCTGTTCATGATGCCTTACAGTGGTTTTCCTTCCTTCCTTCTTTTCCTTCTGCCTTTCCTGTTGCCTCTGCTCCGTACCTCTGTGTTGTTCAGAGCATCTTACTCCTCTCTGGTTCTCAGCAAAATTGGCAAGTAGCTCTGCAAGATCGCTAAACCTATGCATAACACTCCTTCTCCACCCTTGCAATCAAGAAAAAATTGTTGCTTTTCTTTTTCTTTCTGCTGGTTAATGGACATGGTCTATCATTGCTCATCTGTGGGTTATGTCTTCTTGACTGGTTGGAGATTAGCCACCTTACTGGGCAGTAACAAGCAAGGTTTAAAAACTGAGGACCAAAAGCTGAAATTCCAGATTCCTGTTTATATTCCTGGATGATGAGTTGTAACTGCTTCTGAAAATTGGAAAGGGACTTGGAGTGTAAGACTTAGAGGCATATCTTATAAAACCGTGAATTTTTTGTGCCTGGACACGGTATTTCCTTAATGCCTTTTCCTTAACAGACTTAATGCTTGGATGTGAGTACATTCTTGAGTCTTTTTTGCAAATAAGAGACAAAGAAATTTCCACTGTCAGAAATGGAGCTAAAAGTGGAAGTGATGGAATACATTCCTCAGGTTCAGCTGTCCAAGGTAGACAGAATAATACCCATATTTAAAGTTGAAAAGAAGTCATTGTGGCCAGCAACAATAATTACAGCTTCCCATATTAATTATCATATGTTTCTGAAAACAAAAAAGCAATCTATAACATTCCCAAATGAGAATACAGATGTAGGATCCAGTATGGGTTTGTAAAAAGAAACTGCTTTTGCACTGAGAAACAGGAAGAGATAAAACTTATCTTGGCTTTCCAAACTAATATTCCAGAGATATTCAAAACAGAGATGAAATAATGTGAGAAATCAGCATGGGAAGGAAATGTTGGTCATAGAACATAAACTTACTAAAAGATCCAAAGACACCCAAATGAAACTTGTCAGTTTTCAGAATAAAGAGAGGCTAATAATAGGTTGCCCAAAAGATTTTACTAGGACAAGTATCACTTAAAGCTTTTATCTTGACAAGTGAGTGAACAGATGGCAAAATCTGTAGCAAATTTAAAATTTCGTAGGGTCCTGAAGATTAGAAAGATTTCTGAAAACCAAATTCAAATCACGAAAACAAGGTGATTTGAAACCTCGGTGAAGATGGGATTTCAATTTACCTAAGTGTGAGGTAATGTTCAGGAATGATCTGAAGTGTTCACTGATACTGCATACTTAACGAAGCGTTACCGGCTCAGAAAAATATCTAGACAGCATTATGGACAACTTAATTAAAACTGCGCAGTGAAAACAGCTGTTCAATTTGCAGCACTAGTTTTGAAAGCAAATAAAACACTGATTTATATGAACCATAAAACCCAGCATTGATATTATTATAATGTAATCATGTAAATTCAAGGAACTATATTACAGTGATGCCCAGCATCATCAACATTACAAAACTATCTACAAAAAGAAACGTTCACAGAAGTCAGCGAAGGATGGTAAGCAAGGAAGATAAAATCATTTTCCTTGACCAATGAAAAAGTGTTGTGGCACTAAATTCCTACTCACCTTTAGGTCATAGGGATATCCAGTGAATGCAAGATACAGAAGAAGCAGCACCCTCATGTGCTGGAACCTTTTTGCCCAGTTGATGAGAACCATCAAATCAGGAAGAAATGGAGGGCTTTATATTCACATGTTCTTAAGAAACATGGTGAAAGTGAACAGGGAAAGGAAAATACTCATACTGGATGAAATTTATCCATGAAGATTATGGCAATTTTTACAATTACTTCATCAAGTCAATAACCTCACCATTGATGTGAGATTGTCATTAGAGTTTGGTCTAAATTGTGGTGTTGGCTTATTTGGGTTTTTTTAAGAATGATCAGAGCACTTATTTTAGGAAGGGAGGCTGTACCTAGTGATTATTAAGATCTTAAGTTTCAGCAATCCTGCATTAAAAGTGTAATTTATACTTGTAGAGTGGAGTAAGAGCCAATTGCCACTTTCTAGTAGTACATACAACCTATTTTGCATTTTTCCTGTCCAGCTATAAAAGATAAACTATAGGACAGGGGAGAGGTGGATAAACCCGAATCTACCTAAGTCCTAAAGAAGGATAATGTTTTCCAGATGAAATAGTTTTCTTTATGACTTGTCTGACAGAAATGAAGTACTTTAGATCACTCTAAAACCATTTAGCAACATTTCAGAATAGAAATAGGGAATGGCCTCCAATATGAGTCAGAAGTAAACTAGGTTGTGGATTTCGTATTTACTGCTGATACTTTTTTCCCCTTTAGCAGTGACAGTCACTAAAACATTTTTAAGGCTTAACTCTGAAACTGTGTATCTGATAACTTCGATCAAAGCAAGGATTACTTAATATAAATGCTCACTGTCAGGTAAATTAATTGATCTTCTGTCTCAAAAGCTATCACTGCAGTAAGATCCTGCTGAGTTATAAACCCTTTAGCACCTATTCTCCAAGCAATTTGCATGGGTTTTTGTAATGTAAATGAGTCAAAAATATTCCCTGAAATGTAGAACAGGTAATTACTGCTGAACAGATTTGTGTCAGCCCAAAATGACAAAAAGGTGTTGAAATGAATCTGCATGACAGTAGTGTAAGTAAACAGAATGAGCAACAGCATGTACCTGTAACACTGTAAAGGTGTTCTGGCATCATCCAGAGGAATTGATTTCACTAGAAGTCACTGCAATACTGAAAAAATTATCTTTGGAACCAGCAATATGTACAAGCAAAGGAACAACCTTTTCTTGCATCCTGGAACAATCCTGAGTGCATATATCCTTCATTTGCATGGCACTTAAATAAAGTCAAGGAGAAATGTCTTGGTGGAGTCTCAAGAAAGTGTCTGTTAATAAGAGGGGGATCAGACCAGCTAGAATACAGTGCTTCAGGCGGATGCAAGGGGGAGCTGAAGCCTGCTCTGTTCTTTCTGAAATCAACTTTTCGAGTAATTACAAATAAAAGATGGTGCTTTCTGGCAGGCAAGCGGTGGCACAATCAGTAGAGAACTGTGGCTGTGATCTCTGTCATCATTCTGGTCACATAAGCCTATGCAGCAGCAGGTGATGGGGAAAAACCTCCTGAAGCTCTCTCTACCTTTGGTACACATGGCCAGCTGCAGAGCAGTCCCTGCTACTGCCTTTCTTGGGAATTAAGTTGCTTTACCATGTACTGCTTTCAATCCAAAAGAGAAAAGAAAAAAAATATTTTCTAGCTTTCTCCCATGGTCTTTGATATTATTATTTATATAATAATAATTTAATGCCACTATTAAAATTCAGTGAAAAGAAAATGAGTGCATAGCTTAGACTTTTTGCCTCTTGAATGCAGAAACTGGAGTCTATTTGGAAGAATACAATAAGTTTAAGTTATGCTTAAATTTCTCACAGTTGAATTCTTTTACATAGACTGTAATTCTCCAGCAGCACATCAGTGCTTCTATAAAGTCTGCAGCCTACTATGCAGTGACACCTTATGGCTCACCTCTCTAAGCATATGTAGTATAGTCCACATAAAACTATAACACAGTTTTATTTCCAAGATAATGAATCTTGAATGAAATTATGCCATTATGCAAACCGCCTTACAGGCAATAGGCAAGAGGAGTACAAGCAAACAAAACTAAGGTGAAAGAGCTACAAATTTGTTGTCACAAGTATTTTTTTAGGCTTGCAATTCACAACTATGCTTTTGCCTACCTCATTATATGAAGCCATTACAGAAGCAATATTGGACATCATTTGATAACTTTTTTCCCCAAAGCTTTCTGTAATGGTTTCAAGGGCAGTACTACAGGCCTCTTCGTGTTTCAACCAAAAAAAGTAAAACTCTCAGCAACTCAAAGTAAACCGTTCTCTGCATAGCTCTAAAAACTGAAACTGCAGTTGTTACTGCTGACTTGTTAATATAACACAGACATGGACATTTCCTGGTTACTGTAAACACTGAAATGCTTTTGGAGTTAATGGAATACAGGTGCTGCCTGACACTACCAAAACGTTCTCACAGAAACAGGGACATTTTTGGACAGAAAGAGCTGCAGATCCACCTAGTCCAGCCCCTTCTTCCCAGCATGAATATCCCGCTTCTCAGTGGGAATACCCAGATATGTTAAATGTCATGAAGCAGGCATTCTTCCTAAGCTTAAGCTCCTTTATACTCCCAGGAATGGCCGTACCACTTAGCCTGCTGGAACGGAGAGTTCTGTAATGCCAGAGCTGGGTGATGGAGTGGGCTTAGGCAGGCTGTGAGCCGGCTGGGAAACCTTCCCAATGGAGCTGTGGGAAATGATGCTTACAATCGAATCGTCACCAGCCTTCACTTCAAATGAGACTCAGACAATACTGTGGACAGACAATTAGCCCTTCTTTATTGTGGAATCAAGAAGAAATTTAAAATCAGCTTTAGTGATTCAAGATCCTGTAGAACTGTTTAGGTTAATAGGGATTGCTCTGGGCCCCAGCCAAATTTTGATTCTGATCATTATAATCTGCCTATGTGAAATTCTATCCCCTATTGCAACTGGCCACAACTTTATTTACTGGCCAAAAACATGAGTACCATTGCTTTTTAAATCTATTAAATATATATATTTAAAATCTGTTAAATAAGTTAAAATACTAGCTGTGTTGCCAGTGATGAAGGTTGCAATATACTGATCCTTAGCAATATGCTACCATCAGTCAGTAGCCTGATTACTCAAAAAGTGTGTGTGCACAGGAGTATTTGTGTATCTGAAAAAAGTTCTTACTCTTATAAGTAAATTGGTTTGGGGAATAATTCCCATGCATTGTTGTTAGAACCTGCTGTCAAGATTGATCATGTTTTCCTGTGTAATCCAAGAGAGTTATAAAAAAAAAAGAGGAAAAGCTCCCAGGTCTCTGAACCAATATCCAGCTATGACGTGTGCTAAATTGCCATTGACTGCTGCAAGGCAAGGCTTTTTTACACAAATGTTCCAATTATTTCTACTGTGATGGTAATAACAGTTGGAAGTTTAGGGGGAAAAAAAAATCGTTGTTTAGACAAGGTCCCAATACAATATTAAGGAAATGAGCACTTTGAGAGCAAAGAAAGATGTAGTTTACAACAATATATTTTTGTCAAGTGACTGAAGAGGAGGGGGGAAATCAAATGCCAAAAGCTGGAATGAGAAGAACAGGGGCAATATTCTGTGCTGAGCCATTTTGTGTTTCAACATAGCTGCTCACTTATTCAAGGGTATTAATCACCTCAAAATTTCAAGCTCAGCTCCAGTAGAAAAGCACTGTATTTACACATATAAAATGTATTCCACTTTCCCAGTTGCTTAATCATTGAAGAATTGGCTATTTCTACAGAGACTGGCTTTGCATAGCACAAGATTTCATATCTTCAATGTAATACATTTTAAAGATGTCCTCAGAGCATCTTACGAAAGGAAGTGAAAGTTTATTAGCACTTGGTTTGTTTTGTCCGTTATTCTCCTCCATTATCTGAGAAATGTGCAAGGGCTCTTGTGGCTGCAATTCTTCAGAATTTCAGCTGAACCATCAGCTTTGTTGTCTGCTGTTCCATAGAAGTGCTCTGTTTACTCAGAGGGCAATCCATCCAATCATCATTTGTACCACAGTTGCCTCCCTGTCCCCTTCTTCACCATTCTCACATGACAGAGCAACCTTCTACCTGTCACTCAGGACCTTCACCTGGAGTCTACAATCTCCTGTGACAATTTAGGCTGTGTTAAGGACATGAGACTGGAGAAGTAGAGGGATTATTAAAAGATAGTATGCAAGAGCTAGATATAACCAGTATGTGAGATGGAGAGAAAAGTGCAAGTTAAAGCTGGCCAGAATGTGAAAATTCTACTGTGTTAAACCCAGAAAAATAGCAGTTATTTTCCAGAAAAACATATGATTTCTCTAATTTTTATTCTGTAAGAAATAATTGGTTTTGTCAGGAGGAGGTTTCCAGGTGAAAATTTGTGATTGCTGTGGAAAAAAAAATTCATCCCATGTTTAGAATTTCACTTTTATTCTCACTTACTCTGCCTTGATAGACACAATCTGGTCGACTGAATTGCATCCCAAATGCAAACACCCTGGCACTTCTCTGCTGTCACTGCTCATTGCAGTTCATCCTGCCTTTATGGTGCATCAAGGAGAGGCTGCTTGACTGAAGTCTGAAGGCCCTTCCCTTGCCTCATCTATCATTTGTTCAATATTAAAAGTTTTCTTCTCAGACTGTGTGTACAGGATGCCAGCTTTTATTGTCTGCTTGTTCCATTTTCAAATACATGTTTGGGTGCTTCTGTTAAAAGTGCCCCTCATTCTTGGAAGTTTTGTCCTCTGAATATATAAAAATACCACATTAACCTCCTTGGAGACTCTCTTGCTAACGCACTTTTCGTCAGCGCCTCCAAACACTAATTCTGGTGCGCCAGAAGGACACCAGTTGTTACTGCTCTGGCCACTACTGTTTTATTGTTCTCTTCTACTCCACCCTTCCTACCCCAATTAGGTCTTCTCTCCACCAGTGTCTTGTTTTATATTTAGTTTGCAGTCTCCTGAGGGCAAAGACTGCAATTCTGCTCCATCCAGTTTCTAGTTCCCAGCACTTTGAAAATACGATTTGTTATTAATAATAACAATAAAGTACCATCCTCTGTATGAACAGAAGAAAAGCTTAATTTCCCCCCATGCCCTCCATGCCTGTTCTAGCAAGGGAGAGGGAGCACAGTCATACAGCAGACACTTTGTTACTGTAGTCTGTATCTGAGCATACTTAGAGCCTTTTCACAGTGAATACTGCAAGAAGTTCCATTTATTTCAGCATTAATCACTGTGAACAAAAGTGAAAGAATTTGGCCCCCACTAATGAAAGCCAGCAGTGCTCTGCTGTTGGCAAAGTGCAGAGTGATCCTTTCCCAGAGCTTCAGAAAGCTAAAATGAATTAGGATGAACATATAGGTGCCAATCTCTTGATAAACCAGAAAAGAGTGAAACTAATTTATAACTGATTCTCCGTAAAGCTACCTTAAAGTGATGATAATTTGTATATGTAAACAAAAAGCAAGGAGAGAGTGACAGGGCACAAGCTAGAACATTTGGTCCTCATTCACAGTGATTCTTATTTTTCTTGATCCAAAATATTTGCTTGTTTACTTAGATGTCAAAGAGGACACCTACTCATATGCCCTTGGTGCTTTTCACATAACTTCAGCCACAGAATTAGTATGAAATTCACTGGAGTCTGCTGTTAGGAAAATAAGCAGTGGAAAACCTCAAATCTTTTCTTCCCTTCCAGTGGTAACCCAGACTTACAACATCCCGCTCAGACCATTTAGCCTGTGATAGAAAGCAAATTCCAGAGCTCTAGGACCCCTAAAGAGATAAAGACCACTGCCAAAGTTATAAATATTACTTGATGTGTTTATGCCCAGGCTGTCTGAGCTACTATTTGAAGCTACAGAAGTACAGCAACACCATTTGGAGTATAGTAAATTTCAAGAAGCGTCATTAGAGTCAGTTCCTGAAGAATTAGATTCATTATAAAATTTGGCATTGCCCTGATTAGCATCAGACTGCATCATTGATCTTTTAGATCTTGTTATCTCCTCTTTTGCTTTATTATTACTTTCTAAGGGATACTAGTGTAAAAGACTTGTGTCCTCTAAACAGCACATAGTAATCAAGGATGCACTCTTCCCACATTTTCCTCTACAAGATGTATCCTGTTATGTTCTTCTACAAGTACACAAATATTGTGAGGTGATTAAATCCTGACTCATGACAATTAAGGATGAGATGATAGAAAGGAAAGAAGTTGTAGTTTTATCACAGTCTTCCAGTAGCTTACAAATGGCAAACAGAGATGTAGTCATGTTTCTCTTTCCTCTAGGGTCTGATTCTCTTCTTACCAGGTGCATTGGAGTTTGTACAGTTACTTTACTAGGACTAGATCAGGCTGCATAATGGAATCTGTAACAAATTAAAAACACACTGCTAATTAGAGGCCAGAATAATACCCAGTATCAATTAACTTGGCGTTTAGTTACCATAGTGATTGGAAGGAACTATAAATTGCTAAATATATAATTAGTGTATCAGATGTCTGTGCCACAATGGCATCAGAGCATGGGTGTAATTAGTTTAGCCTTTTCCCCAACATTTTACATGCCTTCAAGATTTTAAGAGAGTACTTTGATTCCTGCCAATATTTTGTTATCAATGAGCCAAACCAAGTATAATAGTTCCACTTTTTTTAAGGCAACTGGGAACGTCCTCCTTTCTGTTCATCAAATACAGAGATTTCATTGCAATTACTCTGAAAAGAACCATTTTGGCAAGACTGGTATCAAGCAGGAAAACTGCATTTTCTGTGGAACATGTGCTTTCCTTTTCTTTCCCCTAGAAATGTTAGACATCTTGTGCTGGATGTCAGAATTTTTTCAAGCGGTAAACAAGAGCACTCATCAGCTGGCTACTTATACGCTTAACCAACATATGAAAAACATGTGAGAGACCAGAACTTTACCATTTTGTCATGTTTTCTAACATTCTAACAGGAAATGAAACATCTTTTACCTATGAATGATTCCTAACACATACCCTCCTTCAAGCAGATTTTGTAGAATAGCTTATTGTAGTTGCTACTATGAAGTGTAATACTTCAAAAATACTCGTGATGGTAATTCAGCTTCTGAACAGCTGACTATGATTAAAAGCATAAAGTAGGAATGGGCCAGTTGCTGCATGAGTTGTGTTCTCATTACTTAATAGCGCTGTTTTCTTTGGGGAGAAAACTATAATATCTGATCTTGCCTCTGGATTTAGTTTTCCACAATAAAGTACCTGAAATTAGTATGATTTTTGTCAGTGCCTGCCACAGAGTTTGGTCTGGGCTTGCCAGTTCAGTTCTGTGTTATGAAACACAGCCATATCACTGCAGTTTATCTTAGTGATCAACCTGTGGTGAGATAACACAGGATTAGCAATTGCTAGTATCTAGTCACTAATTAGCTACTTTCAGTAAACCTGGAAGTCTAAGGATGTTTTTGATAAAGTAACACCTTCAAAAATGGTACAGAAGGGAAGATAATATCTTTTCTTCTATTGCTAGATTCTGGCCATCGCAGACAGCAACTGAAAAAAGGGAGATCTATCTTCCAGACAGGCTGGGCACGCTAAGATGGTGCATCCAAGTGTGGCTGCCAGAAGAGCACTGCTGAAGGTTGCAGTACTGGCTGATGTGGGCTGGGGTTTGTGGGTGGTGACACAGCAGTATGATACAAAACCTTCAAAACTGAGTTTATTATTTCATCTTTAGACTGTGTGTCATGGCTCATCTTTATAGGGCAGCTGACTACAATACTAGAAATTAATTTCCCATCTCTGCCTGATTCCTAGCTGGTAAAAGCCTGTGGCACAAAACAGGCGTAGTAGGTCTTATGTACCATAATGGCTGTGTTGGTAAGAGATTAAATAGAGAGGCAGAGGTCAGAGGCAGATTTACTGGGCAGAGGAGCTGATTGTAGGAACTGTAATCCTCTCTTCTCCCATTAACATCAGCAGGTGTTTGCTCTGGGTCATGGGATGTGGGAGTATTTACATAATTATGCTGTCTCCCTTCCAGATCTTGAATGCATCCATCCCTGGAAGGCATCCTTTTCTCAAAGGAGTGTCCAGGCATTTGGAGGACACTGTAGCTGGAATTGCAGGCAGAGGAGTGACATACAACATCTGCACAAATTCTGGACAAGCACATCATCTCCACTATATCAGCTAAAGTAGTGTAGTTTAAGATGAACCTTTTCAGATGAACCTTTTAAGAACAGGGACAAAGGAAAGCAAATTCACATCACAAAGTACGCAGAAGATGTTATTAAAACAGTGGTAACATGGAATACATCTGTCTGTTTGCTTTTAGCTTCTATGGGTATTGCTGACATTGCAGTTACAGTTTTAATTTAAACAAGATGGGGATATCAATAATGTTTAACATGACTGCTTTACCAGGTCATTCAGCTCTTTCGGTGTAGGGCACTCGCAGGAACATCAGCCTCTTCTTTGCACACCACAAATACTCTGCCAAAAGAGTAAGCAGTAAGTAATTGATTGTGACTAAATGAAATGAAGCTGCTCTTGTCCGTCTCAACTATCAGACTCTCTGCTGGAGAAACATCCAGGTTAGGGAAGGGGCCGCTGTTAAAACAATATTTCCCAGAGTACAGAGGAAGCAGAGACACAAAATGGCTTTCCTAAATGGGATAAGAGGCCAGCAATTGCTTTCTGGCTAGTCTACAGATGGAGAAATCAGGATTCATTTTAGTCTGTAAATGTGTGCAATAAATGTCTGCCAGGATTTAGTTCTGAAACCTTTTAGGAGCACAAGAGCATGTAAGAGAAGAAGTGATGCAGAGGGAAGGAGGTGGAGAGTAAGTGGGTGGAATGCAGAGAAAGTGGGAAAGAAACGAGAGAGGCTGTGTTGTGAGGTCTTGATCTTGGGTGGAGAGTTGATAAACCTGAAAAACCCCTAATTTTCTTTCCACAAAAGTTGAAGCATGGGCAAAGCACCTATTACAATCTCCAAAAAATGGCAGCCTGTTGCCAGCCAGGTTTTCTGTCACCTCGTGGCGGGTGACCTCTCCCTGGAGCAGCGGACGCTGGCCCTTCGGAGCGCTGGGCAGCACGGCTGGGGTAGCGGCGAGCGGCTCCCGGTCGCTGTCCAGGGAGCACAGAGGAAGCAGCGGGAGGCGGCTGGGAGCTGACAGCGGGGCAGTCGTGGGGGCTTGGCCGGACAGTTCCCAAATGAATGCCACGGGCGCAAGCTGGGTCAAGGAATTTAGGCGCGGGGCCGCAGGACGTGCGGGGTCCCGGGCCGTCGGTGGTGCCTGAGCCCGAGGGGCGCGGGGTCCCGGCTAGAGCAGGAGCCCGGGGCACCTTCCCCGCCCGCGGGGGCCGAGGCGCGGGGGTGGGAAGGAGGGCGGAGGGTGGCGAGGCGCCGGGCGCGGGACGGGGCGCTGAGGGAGCGAGTGAGGGAGGCTGGCGGCGGCAGCGCTGCCCCAGGGGCCGGGGC
>VZRN01002384.1:828565-928463 GCA_013397935.1 Dasyornis broadbenti | reverse complement strand
CCCATGTGGCCGCCACCGCCCGTCCCCGGCGAGGAGAGCGGCCGCCGGCGCTGAGCGGGGCTGCCCGGGGCGGCATGCGGAGCCGCCGAGGATGAGCAGCCAGCGCCGCCCGGCCAAGGCGCAGCTCCGGAGGTCACTGAGCGAGCAGCTGCGGGACTCCACCGCCAAAGCCTGGGACTTGCTGTGGAGGAATGTCCGGGAGCGGCGGCTCGCAGGTCAGTCCCCGCCGCGCCGCGGCCGCCGCTACCTGCCCGCGGCTGCCCGAGGGCACAGCCCGGGGGCCATCCCGGCCCCGGCGGCGCGAAGGGGTCCCGCTCCGCGGGGACGTGTGGAGGGCACCAGTTCCGCTGCTGTCTCGGGAGCGAGGAGAGCCCGCGGCTTCGGCCCGGGCGGGACGGGGAGCTCCCGGCACTGAGGCAGTCAGCAGTGCCCGGCGGGTCGGGCTGCGGGCAGGAGCAGGGTGTAGACAGGTCGGACCCGCAGCCCGTGCAGGCAGCACCTGCCCGGGTGCTGCGGGCAGTGCGGGGGTGCTCACACAAGCAGTCGGGCTCGGAGCTGAACCTGGCGGTCGCTCCGTGTCGGAGGCATCTTCTGAGCATCTCCGAAATGAAGAGAGTTGGCTTTGCCTCCGGGAAGCAGGCTCACCTGCTTCTCTGATCAGTTAAGTCTAACCTACCAGGCTGGTTCCTCGTAGGGTTTGCGTGTGAGAAGTACCCTAACTCCCAAAGACAAATGGTTTGTTTCATTTCAAGCGCTTTTATAGCTTCAGGTCACCTACCTGCTCTGGAAAGCCGGCCTCCTGCAGCCTTTCCATCCCCAGGTGGGGACCAGAAGGACACAGAGCAGGGCAGGTGCTCCAGTAGGCAGGTTCTCATTTAGAGCACTGCTATTGCAGCAGCACAGTCGCTTTATGTACACAAACATACATGCAATTTGTATTTGTATAATGCTCTGTGAATTAGAAGATCTAGGGGGTACATGCAAGAGCAGGCTAGAGTTATACTGGAAAACAATACATCAAGATTTATGAGCAGGATCATGTATAATGAAGTCTAATTTGTAAAGATGGATTCATCTGCCACATCCTACAGCATTGTTAGGAGGCTGGTGACCTTGCCTAGGGCACTGTGACTTGCTGGTATTGTATAATACAGAGGTAAATGATGCAGGTTTTCAGACTATGGCTACAGCACATTAGTTCTTATGTACATACAATTAAAGTAATAGATAAAAAATGCATGGTAGTTTTTTGCAAAATCCATCTAAACTGGGTAGCTTCCATAATGAATTACTAAAATGACTAATTTTGTAATATTATGGTTACTCAAAATATTAAACAGCTTTCCATTTAATTCACTTATTCCTATATTGATAGCAGATGCCAGCAGACATTCAGCAAGGGTACTGTTGGCTATTTTTTTCTTTTTTGGTCAAAGACAACTATTGCTTGATTGAGCAAAGAACCTGGGCAGGCTGCCATGATACTGTAGCCAACTTCTTAAAGCAACTGGGTATTAAAATTGATGGAGTCAAAACTTTTTATTTAAGGTGGATAGAATACTAATGTACTGGGTTTATGTACTGCCATAATTTAAGTGCTATTCATAATACTCTGGTGAGATGCTGATGCACTTGCCCTTTAATTAAATTACTTATCTGACGGCATAATGAATATCTGTTGATTCCAGATATGTTCTCTTGTTCTGATGCTTTTCTGTCTCTGGCATTTTTGTCCTTGTTTTGTATTTTTTTGTCGCACTGACCTGCATAGCTTCAGTGTATATTCCTAGGCCTCTTCTTCCAGTTTTTGTTAATGAGAAGGCAAGGAATCTAAGTTGATCTAAATATGTCACTACTTGCTGGTCGCCAGACCATCTTCTTCTCCATTGCAATAGATCTGATCCTAGTCAGGTGGAAAGTTTTACAAGTTCCATCTTTTTCTCAAAGTTGGCATTGTAGTTCAGCTCTGCCTGGCAGTTGGAGCAGCAATGTAACTGGTAACTAATGTTAAAGAGCAATGATCAAAATTACATGCAGTTTTAACCATCAGTATGCTGTCATATTCCAACCATCAAGCTAAAGACTTGAGATTAAATGCTCGTTGTGATGATGGCTTTGCAGGCACTGTACATAGTTACTGTTTTGATCAGCTTTACTCTTTTATCTATTTGCTAAGGATCCAGACACCAGTTGCCCAAGATATACCTATAAAAAAAGCAAGCACACTTTTATAATTCATAAAAATTATAAAATTGTTAGGGTTGGAAAAGGTTCTGGGAATTCTCTGGTCTAGTGTCCAGCTCAGAGCAGGATCAGCACTGGGAGCAGAGCAGGTTACTCAGGGCTTTCCCCAGTGCTCCTTGGAAAGAGTTTCTGCCCTGATGTCCATGTGCTGGAGCAGAGGGCAGCAGGACACTGTTGGGCAGCAGGGGTGTGAGCTGGAGAAAGGAGCTGAATCTTGGCTAGAGCAAGGAGAGAGCTGAACTTTGACTTAGCTGCTCCCAGAGAGGCAGAGAGCATGGCTGGGTTGCTGTGGAAAGTAGGTTGTGCATAAAAAGACTGCTAGGTGTGCTCCTTCCATCCCTCCCTCACCCTTTACAGCAGAGGTGATGAGCAGCAGCCTGGCTCCTGGCATGCTCCTGGACAGGGCTGCTCTGTACTGCCTCTTATTCAGGACAGATCTATGATGCCCAGCAGCTCTTAGTCACTTTTTCTGATTCACTGACTGGGATTTGTTTTTTAAACAATGGTGTACCCTCTACAGTGCCAAAAATTGCACCCTTAGGGGTTTTTTGTGCATTTCGTAATTTTTGCAGAGGTATTTTACACTGTTTCCACTATGGTTTAAATTGGAATTCACAAACTGAATGGGAAATGTACCAGAATTTTAATTCTGTGTGGGGACCTATTCACCTGAAAAGTTATAAAAAATACTGTTGGTTTAATGTAATCCTGAGTCACCATGTCATTATTGAAAAACATTGTTTAAGGAATTTGACTTAGGTATTTAACAGATTCTCCAAAAGTGATGACCTAAGGTGATTCTGAGATCCCTGCTCAAATCGTCATCACCTGTTACAGTAAAGCACAACAAGTTACAGTTGTTACATTCCTTGTGTGTAAGGGGAAAGTGCCACCCTCTACCTGGCATTCTTTCAGTTACTATACACTAAAATAAAATTAAATTAATTTTTTTTTTTTTAAATTCAGTACTTTGAAGTCAGGAAGCACCAGAGGTAGGGAGCCCTGTTGCTTTATTGTGCAGCCTCCTCACAGGGTGAGATTGTCATGACTGACTTGATTGATTGACATGATCACCTTGCCTTTTGCTCAGAATTTTTCAGCCTCATTTACTGCAGAAAGTGACAATCCCCATTGCTGAATCTCTTAACCTAGAGCCTGCTGTACTGCAACTTTCTCAAATCCTGGACTGAGCACAGAATTACAAATTCCCTCAGGTGCTCAGGAGCCTGGTGCTTAGGAGCACTGTCTTGCATATGGCATACCATTAATGTTTTAGTTGTATTCCTAGAGGCTGGAAGGTTACATTGTTCCCATTTTACAGATAGGAACAAGAGGTAAAACGAGGCTGAACCCTGCGAATATCAGCTCTTGAGAGTTAGAACTTGAATTATCTACTTTAGTATTCAAATTATGGCTCTCAGTGGCTGCTGTTGCACAACATTTAGTGCAAATCAGCATTTGGGGTCTAACTGTA
This sequence comes from Dasyornis broadbenti, assembly GCA_013397935.1. Classification (NCBI taxonomy): domain Eukaryota; kingdom Metazoa; phylum Chordata; class Aves; order Passeriformes; family Dasyornithidae; genus Dasyornis; species Dasyornis broadbenti. The sequence goes on along the minus strand of VZRN01002384.1, from coordinate 924,745 downwards.
CTGCAGTCAGGGAATGAATAACTTGCTTTAATAAAGTTTCTGGTGCTCTGGTTAGATTTTGTTTCAAGTGACTTGGTGTAAAACAGAGAAGAATGGAAGGGGCTCTGCCACAGGGGCACCATTCACATGTCATAGTCTCAGAAACCTGTTTTTTTTTTCTGCTTCCCACCTGCAAGAGCTGCAGCAGGGCTGATACATGACCATTGTCCATCATCAGAAGGGATCCTTGGAAACTGCACGTGCAGATGAAGATGAGACTTTGTCTTCGTGCCTTAATTCTAACCTAGAATTAAGCAGATGACTTCCAATTCTGAGACTTACTGAAGTTTGCAAACTTAATTTTGTGACCCAAGCATTCTTCAAGAAAGAGATAACTTTGTCTCCAATTTCCAAGCTTTAGCTTTTAGCTGTGGTTTAGCAATCTACACAAATTGCTGCTAAGATCTGTGCTCTATAAGGCTGTCTCCACTGTGTCTATGGCACAGATACACCCTCAGTCTTTTTGACAAATCTCTTCTCACCTGAGCTTCATGTCCCACAATCCTTTGCATGTTCTGTGTTCTCTAAGAGATTAAATCCCTACTTGATCGCCTCTAGCTCTTCCAGTACAATTCCTCTTATCTCTCCACTGACATCCTCTCTACTGCCTGCTGTGACAACCCAATCAGACAGAATACCCTTAATACTCATACTCAGCTGCAGAGCTCTCCAGAAGCAACTGCCTGGGGTAGTCTTGGTGATTGATTTCAGATGCTCCCACTCTTTTTTTGGCTTGTCCATGCTTTGGGTAAATGGAATTTAGGATCAGGTTTTCCACCGTACCTCCAGTGGTTTGCTCAGACTGACATTACAAACTTTTTTAACTTGTCCAAATTTGGACAGATTTTTCAGGCACCAGTGACTCTTGAACCTTCCCTGTGCAGTTGCAGGGTTTTGTTCCAAAGGATGAAGCACTAATGTCTCAAATGAAGTAGCATGAAAATGTATGGTGGGACAAGGACTAATTTTTTCTTAGAAATAGATTACCTGAAGCTCCAAAACTGAAACAGGAACATGAGGCAGGCTCATGAGTAAAAGAACATCTTAGTCTAAAGAAGACAAAATTAAGATCTGTAAATGGAAAGTTTTAGAAGTCCTACTCTTAGGTTTCCTTAACTGTTCAGGAGGACCTTATACATTGATTGGCAGCTACAAGTATCTCTTTAAATGTGACTGCAATGCATTTATATCAGAGATGAAACTGAACATTATCTGATGTAGACAGAAAATGGAGAATAATTTGTCCAGCAGAAAGTAACTGCCACATTCAGCATGTGGCAAAGATGACAAGGCAATGCACCTGCTCCTCTCAGAAGTGATTTGTGGTTGGTTTGTGGGTTATTATGGCTTTATTGGTTTCAAATGAACAAGCCTAAGTTTGTATTTGCACCTCTGACAGCATGGTGCTCCTTGGCACCTGCTGATCTGTTAGTCTAGGGGAATACAGAAGTGCAAAGTGAGTCTTAAAAAACTAGTGATCACAATCAGAACTATGTGAATTTTAGCAGAGTTTTCTGTCATGCATATATGAAGGCAAGAGCAGCTGTGTTTCTGGAGCCTAATTAAAGAACCATCAAACCTATAGGTTCTTCATAGTTTTTAGTTTTCATTTGAAATGCATCATTTTCAAGAACTTGCTTTTGAAGTTTGTACTTTTCAAAGCTGAAGTTTATTTTGGGGTGAAGCCACTGGAAATGCCAAAGGAAATACATGTACCAGGCTCCCAGTTCCTCTGAGAACCGCTGAGCAAAGGCAGGTGTCCCAGTATGGGACCAACCTTGAGTCTGCTGCATCTTGGTATTAATATATTACTGAAATTTATTCTCAATTAAGATCTTTATGTACAGTGCAAATGTAGCAAATTAATCTACTTTTAAAGCCATTCATTAAACAAGTGGATTTTTTTTTTTTATAAACTAATTTTGCAAGGTCAGTTTTCATTAAGGAGTGTGGGACATATATGTGTGAAAAATATGGTATTTGTTGTGGCTAGTTTGGTGGGCATACCTTTATGTTCTATTTTAAAATCATGCACATAATGTTTTTAGAAAGTAGAGATGTTGTAGTCTGTGTCCCCACCAGTGCACTGGAGAATACAAGATACTGATTCTCATGTATGTTGATAAGATGTATATGTGTAAATTCCTCCCTAACCCAGCCCCATCAATGGGAAAAGACTGTCCTTTGTCAAGGAGAAAAGTTATGAAAGACATTCTTTATTCATGATGGAGTGCTTTAGGGAAGAAAGAAAGTGACTTATGAGTGATTCATTTGGCTAGGCATGCCAGGAAATTTTCTGCTCTTAGTCCTAAAGAAAATGTAGTACCCAAAAAAGTAGTCATTGATCTCATTAATTATAGTAATCATGCCATACTGTCTATATTAATGTGAGGAGGGGTTTTAGATTAGTTTAATTAAAGTATAAAGGGGCTTATCTTTGCACCTATATTTTATGAGTTATGTCAGTATCCTGTAAGTTCCCTCGCCTTCCCCAGGCACTCCTTGAAGGCCAGTGGTTTGAATCTGAAAAGGGGGCAATGGTGGCAAAATAGCACCATTGTTAGTTCTGCTGCTGCCAGGCTCTCATGACCCTCAGCAACAAGAAGCTGATTCCAGAAGTACAATTACAAAAATACCAATATGCTTGACCTGCCAAGTATTTCTGTATCAGCATGAGACTGTGAAGGGGGGGGGAGATGGAGGACTCCCCATGGTCTCAAAATCCAGAGAAAGATGTGTTTTTCTCATACTCATTTCCGTGTCTCTGCTGCAATTTGCCATGTAAGACTTGGAGTGATCATGGAGAAGTAGCAGAGGTTCCTAGGGTGACAACGACATTCAACTTCTGGTTTGACATTTTATACATAAATTTTCTATTTGAATGAGCACTGCTTCCATCAGAGACAGCTGTATCAGGGATTATTTTCCTAAAAGAACTTCAATTTTGAATACTTAATTTCCTGACAGTATGAGATACAAATCTCAGCTGATAAAATGGGGAATCAGTGCTGGCAATAGAACTGGATACCATTTGAATCAGTCAGTTTCTATTTGATAAAGTGGAAGAAAAGATTCTTGATAGATCTCCATCTTGCTGGAGTTTGGCTGTTCACAGATTTCACTGATGCATTAATCTTTCAAAAATACACTTTTTTTCCCCTAGAAGGTTATGTCAGTCCTTTTCATAGTACAGTTTTTTTGTTGGTTTGGATTCATTTGGTTTGGGAGTTTTTTTGCTGCTGGCTTTCTGTAGTTCCTTGAGCATTCAAAAGGCTCTTTCAGTTCTCATTAAACAAATATTTCTCCTCTTTTCTCTGTACATATACATGGCCTCAGCTCATTTCACCTGCAGATGCTTCTATGTGACTAGAAGAAGGCCGATACCTTGTCAGTTCTCTACTGTGGCTTTGTGGAAAGTTCCTTTAAGCAGTATGATTATTGCTGATGTTTGCAGACCATGGAAACAATTCATAGTACTAATTTTTCCAAAAGCAGTAAATATAGTACAATATTGTTTAAGTTCCTATACAGTTAGATAGATGTGTTTATTGGTACTCATCTTTTTCTAAGATATATAGGAGCTTATACAGACTGATAAAAAACAGTGATGATGATTTTCCATTCCAAGATTGCTTCTTTATGTCAGTCATGGCATATTAAATAATGTATCTTCTCAGTTATTTCCTATTAGGTATTTTTTTATTTATTCATATGCCTGTAATCCTATAGGCTGCTTCCATATGCCCAAGCAAGTCACTTGATTTATAATAATAACTATGCCAGAACATTTATATGGAACATTTATATCCACAATAAACTTATAGCTGCTTAGTGAACATCAATAGTGTGTTGGTGCCTGGCCAGCAAACTCCAAAATATGTGAAATTTCTGGACTCAGGAAGGTCCTGGAAACTGGACTTCCATTCTTGTGCTTTCCCAGCTACAGTAGGATCTGGTGTTTAGTTTCAGGAATCATGAAGTCCTAATTCTAAATTTTTTCTTACTGTTTTTTGCTTTAATAAAAAAACCCTTCAAAATGTCCCATATTGTTGTATTTCTAGGGATTCTGAGAATCAAATCTTAACGATTTGATTTGTGCAATACCTGCCAGGCATTGACCTTGTTTCACAGCAGTGCATGACTCACATTTGTCTTCTTGTATTTTGTACTTCTTGGATTTCTTGAGAGACAGATATTCTGTCTTACTCTTCCTCATTTCTTTTGTTTTTCTGTCATACCATGGCCAAATCTTGTGCTGCTATATGTCATAACTCCTTTAAAAATCATCTTCTTGAGTCAAAATTCATTAAGAAACACAGCTTTCACTTCCACTTAAGCATATTTGCATAGCAAATTTAAAAAAAAAAAAGTGAACTTTAGAGTCTGAAAAGACAAGAAAAAAATTTATTTTGTAAAATGTCAGTTTTAAGCCAACCTCATGATTTTAAAGAAGTGATGCCTGAGTTCTGATTCTTGAAAATCTGGGTTTGGGAATATTATTTTCAATTAATAAAGAATTTGTTGTATTTTCTTTTGATTATTACAGGCGTAAAAATATGACAGTGTAGAAGGTTCCTTGACTGACGTTAGAGCATTCGCAAGAAGACTGCACTTCTGTAGCTCCTTTGCACATCCTGTGTACAGTTAAAAAATGAAAACATTTTGACAATCAGACCAACGTGGTGCACCTTTTATTGCAAATAAGCAAAAGTTGAATGCATGCAAGAATGTGTGCAGCAGACGGCTATGCTCCAAAAAGGGATCGGGAACACCCAGAATGCATGGCACTTGGTTCCATAAAACACCAGACCTCAACAATCAGTTTAATTATTTTACATAACAATCCGTTTCATGTGAAACACTCTGCCTGTCATTCCAGTAGAGGGCAGTAATTTACATACAGTAATGTCAATTAGTGTGTGTACACAACAGGAGTCACACAGGATTAGACACAATAGCTGGTTTCATTAAGGCAGTGCAATATTCAAGCCATTCTGTCCTGAAGGACAGAGTGCCACCCAGAAGCCTTATTTTCTGAGCTTTTTCAGCAGGACAACTAGCAATGCAGAAGTAGAACAAAATTTATGAGACTTAAAAAATAAGATGTTTTCAGCTATCATGGCAATCAAAACTAAAACATATTCTGCCATATATAATCATCAGAGTGAATTACATTTCAACAGATAATTTTATAGCAATACTGATTTTTTTCTTTTTTGTTGTTTAACAGTAAGTATATAGAAAAGATTTTCTATAAAAACTTTTTTACAGATCTAACAACATGCTGTAGTACAGTGGAAGAGGAGGCACTAAAACTTATAAACGTGTTTCTTTAAGCTGTAAGAATTTGGTTCCTTATTGATTTCAAAACACTGTGACTTAAAAATTATACTTAGCAAAAAGTTGTTTAAAGCGTGGATATTTCTCTAGCAGCAAGATAAGTTCATAAACGTCAAAATAGCTTGCTTAATTTTATAAATATTTCACAAATTTACTTACCACAAATATAAAATAATGTGGGGATAATTAATTTCTTCTGTTGCTTGAGCTGAATGAATGGCAGTGGTGCTCTGATAAACCTAGCAATGTTTCCTGGGGAGGAATGGTTTTCTAGGCCATGATGATGCAGAAGGCACGGAGCCTTCACAGGTCATTTAATATAGAAGCACTTTAAAAGACACCCACAAAACTGGAGTATTGGTTTTGTTATAGAAAGAATTTAAGGGGAAATAGTCTCAGGACTATTTCATTTGAACTACTAGCATAGTTCAAATGTACCTTATATCATATATAGATCTGTCTGAGTTTGAGCAAAAATTGGTTTGAAATATCTTTGTATATGGTCTTCTGTTGCTGTAATTGGTGAAGAAATTTAGGGTAGCTACCACCTCCAGAAAAGGATAGCTTAAAAGAATGTTGAAAGAGTTAAGTCAAAACCAAAGTTAGAAATGTAACTTGTCTCAGTCAAAATACAAAAGAATTACACTTAACATTATAAAAAAAAAGAAGTTTCCTAAAGATTTAGGAACCTCCTGCATTGATTCATTGCTTGGACTTCCCTAAAGTGTGTAAATTTATGTTGGATTCACTTCATGAAGGAGTGAGGACCTAAGAATTTGTCCCAACCTTTAGTTTATTTTTGATGTGCCTCTCATTCCTCTGCTAAATACGCCCCTTTTTTCCAATCCCTGTCCCCCTCATTCTGATCTGAACAGCATGCTCTTTCACAGCTTATCCAGAAAAGTGCTGTAGTAAATTATTTGAGACTGAGTCGTTTATGTGTCAGATAACTGCTGAAAGAATATGTGAATGGCATCTCATGGTCTTGCTCATTTTAAGAGGTGTCTTTAATATAAGGACAGATTTTTATTGAAATAAATCAATTTTACAAGGAGATTTCAGCCTTTGGATTTATAGTAAGAAAGAAAAATTTTATTTATTATATTAGAAAGACCACAGCTGAGAATGCACCCATTAATAGACACAAACAGATGGATTCTGACAAGTCTGTGAACTATTTGCACTCTTTTTTAGCAAATATTTTGCTACAATCCCAACGTGCAAATGTTACTTCAGAAACAAATATGTAACCATCTCAAGGCACAAAACTAAAGAGTCATGAGTAACTTTAAAATATTTTACATTCATTATGGATATGATACTCATTCGAAATTTAGGAACTAGTGTTTTAAGACACCCCTAAAAGCTTGCCTTGGTTCAGTAAATCTTTTTAAATATAAATAAAGTCATAGAATCATTCAGACTGGAAAAGACCTTTAATATCATCAAGTCCACGCATTAACCCAGCACTGTCAAGTCCACCACTAAACCCCATCCCTCAGTGCTACAATCTATATGTCTTTTAAATACCTCTAGGGATGGTGACTCCACCACTTTCTTGAGCAGCCTAGTGCCTAATAACACTTTTGGTGAAGAAATTTTTCCTAATATCCAATCTAAGCCTCTCCTAGTGCAAATTGAGGCCTTTCCCTCATGTCCTGTCACTTGGGAACAGAGACAAATCCCCATCTCACTACACCCTCCTTTCAGGCAGTTGTAGAGAGCAATAAGGTCACCCCCAGAGCCTCCGTTTTTCCAGGCTAAACACTTCCAGTTCCCTCAGCCACTCCTCATAGAACTTGCTCTCTAGAGCTTTCCCCAGCTCCATTGCCCTTCCCTGGACACACTCCAGCTCCTCAATGTCTTTCTTGTAGTGTGGGGCCCAGAACTGAATACAGGATTCGAGGTGTGGCCTCATGAGTGCCGAGTACAGGGGTACAATCACTGCCCTGGTCCTGCTGGCCACACTGTTGCTGATACAGGCCAGGATGCCACAGGCCTTCTTGGCCACCTGGGCACGCTCTGGATCATGTTCAGCTGCTGTTCAGCAGCATCCCCAGATCCTTTTCTGCTGAGCAGCCTCCCAGCCACTCTGCCCCCAGCCTGTAGCAGTCCAGGGTGTTGTTGCGACTAAGGTGCAGGACCCAGCACTTGACCTTATTGAACCCCATACAGCTGGCCTCAGGCCTTTGATCCAGCCTGTCCAGATCTCTCTGCAGAACCTTCCAACCCTCCAGCAGATCAGCACTCCCACCTGACTTGGCCTCATCTCCAAACTGACTGAGGTGCACTCAATCCCCTCATCCAGATTGTCAATAAAGGCATTAAACAGAGCTGGCCCCAGTAGTGAGCCCTGGGGAACACCACTGGTATCTGGCCACCAGCTGGATGTAACTCCACTCTCTACCACTCTCTGGGGCCAGACATCCAGCCAGTTTTTTATCCAGCAAAGAGTACACTTGTCCAAGCTGTAAACAGCCGGTGTCTCCAGAAGAATGCTGTGGGAAAAGTTTTCAAAGGCTTTACTAAAGTCCACGTGGATAGCATTCAGAGCTTTTCCCTCATCTGCTAAATTGGTCCCCTTGTCACAGAAGGAGATCGGGTTGGTCCTGCCTTTCATAAACCCATGCTGGCTGAACCTGATCCCCTGGTTGTCCTGCACGTGCCAAATGATGGCACTCAAGATGGTCTGCTCCATGACCTTCCCTGGCAATGAGGTCAGGCTGACAGGCCTGTGGTTCCCTGGATCCTCCTTCTGACCGTTCTGTTAAACGGGTGTCACACTGGCTAACCTCCAGTCAAGTGGAACCTGCCCAGTTAGCCAGAGTTGCTGGTGAGTGATGGAAAGTGGTTCAGTGAGCCCTTTTACCAGCTCCCTCAGTACTTTTGCGTGGATCCTATCTGATCCCACAGTCTTGTGCATATCCAAGTGGTATAGCAGGTCACTGACCACTTCCCCTGAGATTATGAGAGCTTTATTCTGCTCCGCCTTTCAGCTCAGGGGGCAGAGTACCCCATGAACAACTGGTCTAACTATTTAATACCTGAAGCAAAGAAGGCATTAAGTACTGCAGCCGTTTCCTCATCCTTTGTCCCTATGTTTCACCCTGCATCCAGTAAAGGATAGAGAGGCCAGTACTCTTCAATGTCTTCCTATAAAGCTTGGATGCAGAACTTGAAGGTATACTAAGTAAATTTGCTAATGATGCTAATTTGGGAGGAGCTATTGACTTCCTTAAAGGCAAAGAGGCCCTGCATAGACAAAGCAGGAGCTTGACAAAGCAGAGGATTGGGCAGCCCTCCTTGACAAAGCAGAGGACTGGGCAGCCATCAACAATATGAAGTTTAATAATGGCAGGTGCCAGATTCTTTTGTTTCCAGATGTCTGGTGAGCAGAAGTCCCCCATGAGAGCAAGGGCTAGTGATTGTGAGACTTTTCTCAGCTGCTCACAGAATATTTTGTCTGATTCTTCATCCTGGTTCGGTGGTCTACAACAGACTCTCACTAGGATGTCTGCCTTGTCGACCTTCCCTCTGATACTTACCTATACACACTCAAGCCAATCATCACCATCATCACGCTCTAGATAATCAAAACACTCTCTAACCTACAGAGCTATCCCACCACCACTTCTCCCTTGCCTATCCCTTGGGAAGAGTCTATAGCCACCCACCGCAACACCCCAGTAGTCTGACTCATCCCAACATGTCTCTGTGATTGCAACTATGTCATAGTTTTCCTGCTGCACAATGGCTTCCAGCTCCTCCTGTTCGTTGTCCATACTATGGGCTTAGGTGTAGATACGCCTCAGTTGGGCTGTTGATCTCCCCATCCTGTCATTAAGCAAAGAGGTTCCTCTGCCTGGGCACACTCCCACAGCTGTGCTCACAGCTGCCACCCAGTACTGGCATGAGAGCAGGGCTCACCCTGGAGGTGGCACCTGGGTGGCAGCGTGTTCCCGCCAGAGCTGCGTGGGCAGCTGTGACAGCCGTGCCGGGTGTGGAGCTGAGCGAGGCTGTGGCTTTCCGCCAGGTGGATACCATTGCTCCCTGGGCGAGCTGGCACTGCCTCAGCACCTGTCTGTGCAAACTGCTGTGCCACACCCCGGTCACCAGTGCTCCCCAGGGGCTTATTTTATATGTGTGGTCTTCAGCCAGCTGCTGTCATGCTTGATGTGGGTCCTGGAGGCTCGAGGATCCTCGTTTCAATTACACTGGATTAAATCCTTTGCTCCTGACCCCTGTCCCAGTCATAGGGTGTAGGGTGTCTGTATAGATATGGTAAAGTGAGGATTTTCAGCAAAGGCCAGCATCCTTTCCATTTGTGGAAGGCACCGCCTGAGAGAAGGTCAATGTTCATCTTCAGAATAGCTCACTAAACAAAGTAGCAGAAAATACAATATAGGCAGCTGCTAGAGGAGTAGATAGTGAAAGAAAAATTATGGGAGGTGGACTGCTGGGTAATAGTATAACTAGTGACTCAGATCACGTGCTTGGAAGTATAACCAATGTGTAGCACACATTATTTCTCTTCAATTGTTAAACATTAATTTGTAGATTTAAAATTTTACTGAACGTCACTGTTTCCGGTATCATAGGAAGGTAAAAATGACAACTGGTTCCTCTTCTCTGCATTATTTATCACTTCATTTACTTTTACTATATCTTCTCTTACTTTTGTCTGTTGAGAATTTTCAAGCCCCATGACTGCATTAAGCCCACCAGCTTCCTTTGAATAAACTGGGAAATTATAGAACCAAAAAGACACTGTCAACATTCAAAATGTCAGTAATCACCCTTAATGTGCATAACCAAACATTCATACATGGAACCTCTACGTGAATTTCTGGCACACGGTGAGGTGTTTGGGACTTGCCCAGTTTCTTTCCTGGGAAGAAACTTTTACAGCTTTGTTATCAGCTGAAGATTTGGATCATTTCTTTTCCTGCCAGTCACATTAACAAAAGTAAAGAACTTCTCTAAAATCAGCAGAAACACTCTGAATTCTGACTAAGAATGGCTTTTACCATCCTGACTGGGCTCATTCCATCACTCCTGAACATAAAGAGACATTAGTTCTTAGAGAATCAGAAACGTATAGTTTTATATCAGCTTGGCAGATGAGTATTTTGGTAATTACATTTGCGCTCTCTGTATATACCTAACAGCTCCAAGTGCTTTTGTTTCAGAACAAAGCTGATGATTTGATTATGGTCTGAATTCAGCAGAGCACTTAAGTGCAGTATAAATTTAAATTATTAAATGTTTGAATCATGTGGACTAGTCTGGTTTTTTATATTTAACTTCTAAACCAATAGTATATTCTTTTAAGAAAGATTATCTGTTAAATCAGTATGGTTGGATGTGTGAGTTCATCAGAAAGATGAAGATACCAGAACATCCATATTTCCAACATATTTTTAAAACAGATGATACTATACCTAATCTGATTCAAATAGAGGACAAATACATTTCAGAATCTAGGTTAGACAAGACACCACCAAATAAAATTGACTCTGAAACATCTGGTTTGTTTTATACAAAACCATAAACGTGTAATTACTAAATGGCCTAAGCTGTTTCTTTGGAAGGTACCCTAAACAACAAGGACAGCAGGACAAGTGTTAACAAAGCCAAGGCGTATACATTAATCGTGGCATGGCAGCATTTTAAAGAAACTATCAAAGTCGGAGAGATTATAAAACAGCTGGGATGAATTGTAGGTAGGAACCGTTTTAAATCTCTGGATTCTAGATCACAATAGAGGCTATAACACAGGGCACTCACTTGCTCTTGTACTCCTCTGTGTTGCTTTCTCTTAAAAGAGAATCATGGTTTATAGAGGGCTGGAACCATTATCTCTTCTTTTATGGAAAGCATCAGTTGGTGCAATCATTAGGGATCTTGAAACTGGGAAGAAGTTTATTGCTGTGACAGATCAGGCAGCATATGGAAGGAAGTAAGATGTTCTCCAGAGACAGTTTAAGTTTTTGCCAAGGCATTTTACTGAAATTTTGGAAAATAAACAGGTCATTAATTGAGTCCAGATTTAGCTACTGCAAATTGTGCAAAGATGTTGCAAACCAGATGCTTTCCCCTATTTGTTTTTACAACCTTTTCTATTTATAGATGCCCTTATTTGATGACTTACTTCCTCAATAGAGGGCATTGTTTTACACCGGAAGTCTCATCTCAGTTTTGCCAGTAAATGCCTGACTAAAACATACATGTTCACACAATTGCAGGGGTTGAAACACCTAGCAATAACATACGTAGGAAATAATCAGTAGGAAGAAGTTAACATTTAATTCTTCCCCGGATTTCTTAGTACCTAACTGGTTTGAGCCTTTCTCTATGCAGACCCTGGTGGTGAAATGGTGGAGGCAAAGACTCTTATCCCAAGGACAGCATCCTTAGACTTGTCTTGCCAATGAAGGTGTGAATACAATCCATGTTGGCATTTCTCTGACTTCCCAAGTTGTGTGACACAGCCACTGATGTACCTGTCAGCCCTGTGGGAGCACAGCTTCAACTTGACCTCCAGATTAAGGTTGGATCCCAAAATGGGAATGTAGCAGCCAAGTCAACTAAGCTGTACCAACTGACAGAAATACTTGAGAAAAGAAATATTAATTCCTTTTCCACTTAGGTTTCTTTTAGTCTTCAGAATGCAAGCTCTATTTTATGGTCTATCCACACAATCTTGATTCATGTTATAAATAACATACTGAGTGAAAAGCATCTGCCCTGACTTGAAAGCAGTGAGTCTAGTGGGCATGCCTTCTAAAAGGATTGAGCTAGTCACACCAGGTCCTTTACAGTCAAGACAGAAATAGGTACCTCTGAAAGCAAGTCCTGTCATCCTGAAATAGATGTGTGAGACAAGGGGAATGAATTGCCCTGCGGTAGTGCATATTTCTTGCCATAATCTTAGCCAAGTGACAGCACCAAAGACCTGCTTGCAGTGACAGACTGGGAAAAGCCATCTCTACAGCTGCCACCTAAGTGTCTTTGATGTGGAAATCAATGAGCCACTAGCACAAGAAGTTTAATTTTATAGATTGCTGCTTATAGTCTCTCTGGCTTCATTTTAAGGTACCTGCTCAAGCAAGCAAAGCAGGAGATGGAGCTGACAAGGCACCTGTGACTTCAATGGCACTTGAACATGCACTTAAAGGTACATGTTCTGACAGTAACCTGCCAGTGTGCCTGAACCTTGCATAAATGTATTTCTTCATTTCCAATTTATTCTGGGGAGGCAGATTGTGAATTACACATCTTTAGAAGATATTCTGAAATCATCGTAATAAAAGCTGTGTGATTTTGCTTGTGAACTCTGACAGGTTTAGCAACAGGGGTAGCAGCCATGCAGATTCATAATGCATGTTTTAAAGTGCATTTTGAAGTTCACTTTTCAAACTACTAGGTAGTTATTCAATCTGTGACTATTTCTTTTACTGTGTCCTCAGTCAGCGCAAAAGTCCATCAGGCTCAGGTATCCTGTTTTTCACAACATCTGCTAGTGAATGCCTAGAAAAGAGTATAAGAACATGACAAGTTCATGGTATGACCTCTTAGCTTCCAGGTTTCAGTAAATAGTTCTTTGCTGGTGTTGTTAACAGGGCTGCCAATTAGGAGCAAAGTAAACGGGAGGTTTATGATGTGACTGTGCACTTCCTAGCTGAGCTACACCTAAGCTTGTGAGACACACAGACTGTTTCCCGTTTGAAATGTTCTGCAGACGTGTAATCCCTCACATCACAATTGCTATTTTAAAAAGCTATTTTCATGTCATTCCCAGGTGTCATGGCCAGAGTTGCCTCCCTGTCACTAGTCTGAGCAAAGTGAAGTGCCACTAATCTGAGCAAAGGGGGAACAAAGTTTATTTTTAAAGCAATACAGGCTTGCTAGTGGTTTGAAAGCAAAATATTCAGAGCTCCATTTGGTTTTAATTTATCATGCAACCTATTATGTTTGGCAACATATTAGGAACCAGTGAGTATATTATTTGTCATAAGCTCCCCAGGACATCAAAGGAGAAAAAATAAAGACTGAAATACATGAATCTCTGCTTCATTCTTTTGCAATCCAAGAACAGAGTCCATACAAAGTACTTTAAAGCCAATTTTGGTCCCAGCTACATAAGTGCGAATCCTGAGCACTTACAGGGTATACAGTGAATTCTGGCTTGGAGTAAAAGATCTCCACAGCTGCGTGGTCTGGAAACTTCTTTCAGGACCCAGTTTTGCCTTAATTTCGTATCCTTATAGCTAAGAACAGCACTTGCCTGTCAAAATCTGATTGAATAAGAGACAAAAAAAAAATTGGCAAACATAAACAGGATCAAATGTCTTCACAGGTCAGGTGCAATTTCAGTTTTGCAATATTTTGTTGCCCAACTTGATATACTTCAAAGAGGTCTTATGTCCAGACCGAGGAAACCAACCTTCCCAGAAAGTCAGAGCTTTTCAAGTGTCATGGAAAACAGACCCAAGATGAGTAGTTCCTTTTGAAGGTTTTGGCCAAGGAATTTTTCCAGTAAAACTACATTCCATAAACATGGAGCAACACCTTAAGTAGACAACAACAAATGAGGAACACTGTGAGGTTGATTTGAAACAGAGCTGTGTATTCAGACAGTGGGACAGGGAGAAAGCCTGTGAGAAGGATGTGATAGGATGCCAGGATAAACATGAGGGCAGATGGCAATATTTTCATCACTCTATAATTGAGAGAGTAAAAAGAAATTCACAGCTGGAATGGAACTTATCAACCAACTCTCTTGGTGTGCCTATTTCGAGCAGAGGGGGAACCAACAGAGGAAAAGTCTTGGTAAGTGGCTGCTGGAGGAGGGTGTGCAAGGAAGTGTGTGAACTAGAGAGGGGAGAAGTGAAGTACATCTGTACTGGGGGCTGGAGGAGAAGGAAGGAATGTCTGCTAGAAAATAATTCACTTCACCTGCATTGCTGCAGGTTTGAGGCTTTCTCTGGCCCTTCCTGCACACTGGAAGCATTTTCCAAAGGCTGGCTGTGAGGAAGGAGAACAGCAGGCTGCCTGCCCTTTTTCAGGAGGAGCAGCGTGGTGACTGGAAAGGGAGCTATGGAAAGCCCTTTCCTCTCTATTGCTCCTGCTATTGGATGGGTTTCCACTCTGTAAAAAAAAACAAAAACCACCTGCAGCTTTATCCACTGAGACACATCAGCTCTGCATTTAGCACCGTGCAAAATGTGAGTGAAAAGAACTATGCAAGAAATATGGAGTCTAAAAATGAAATGCTAAAATTATGCATAGAGCAGTTGGTTGCTAGAAGACAGAAAATCCTGTCCAGAAACTTGTCCAGTTCATAAATATCTGTATTGTAAGCTGTCCCACTACTGGTTTATTGTGGAAGTTCTGCCAGGGATTATTGTGAGAAGTTTTTTTGGCTTTTTATTTTCTTTTAATTAAAACAAATTATATATATGTAACTGATACTCTTAAATTATAGGATATGAAGAAAGAAATAATTCGGGATTAAAAGCTGCAGGCATCATGCATTCTACTCCAGACATACAGGGCAACTAATGTGCTGTACAGAACACTTGATGTGGATTATACTAAATTCTAGCTTTGGGTGAGGAATAAGTGATCCATGCATGTCTCATATTCCCCCAGCTTCTTTATTTGTAAGGTTGCTGATCAGACACCAGTCTCTGCTGGGTCTCCCGGAAGAGTAACCAGCAAAGGGATGGCTTTGCTGTACCTAGTGGCTGTCCTGGTGGTGATGGCTTGGGGACTGTAGAATAAAAAATAGAAATTTCAACTGTCAGTGAACAAAATGCTTTATAAGCACCCTGCAGAGTACTTCCCTGCGTGCTAGGCTGCTGTCCAGCCCTGGACTCCAGACTCAGCTTATTGGTTAGTGCACATTGCTCTGCAAAATCACATGTACAGTCCTACATCCTTTTTATATGGAATTTATAAGATCCAATACATGCATTAATAACACATTGGGAAATCTCTGGCATTCTGCAAGTTTAAGCAATAAGTGTGTCATCTGAAGGAATTCACTACAGGTGTAGGACCATTTTAAAGGGTATTTATTTTCTCCTCAGCTCATGCAGTTACAGTAGATTTTAGCCTGCCTCTAGCAGACTGATACTGCTTGTAAGGAAAATTAATCTTCCTACAAAATTGTATTTCCTTTTTTTTTACATATAGGTACAAAAATAGTTAAGAAAAGCAAAGATTACTGTCAGGAAACTGGTGCACAGAGAGAGGTTATACAACTTCCCTCAAGTCTTCCAGCAAGTCACTGCCAGCTAGTCCTGAGCCCTAACCATCGTGTCTGTCTGCCTCACTGGGCCAGAGACTGAAATCATGCAACAAGTATTCATTGATTTCAAGGAGCCGGGAGAATTTCATGTTCCCATGCACCAGTCCCCTGCTGCTGTATTTGAAATAGTGTTGCCAAGAACTATTCTGTTCTGCCTTGTTGCTTTTTAAATTTTTTTACAAAATCAAACTTTGGCATTGTTTCTCTAGCAGAGAGAGGGGAAAAAAACTTCTGTCAAAACCAGATCAAAACCTAAATATTTCCTCTCTTTCCTATTTCATCATGATGGTACTGGAGTCCTGTTGAAAAGAATATAAATAGCAAAGCCCTCACCTGAAGTCTGCAAAGGCATGAACCTTCAGCTGAGATAGGAATGTTTGTCTGTGACTGAGTGACACCAACAATAGGACTGTGTGGATGACTATAAGAATTTGTCTAAGCACTTCCCTACATTATCAGTGTGTTATCCAAACACTTTGTTAGTGAGACTGTGAGATTAGGATGTGTGTAAGCCCACCACTACTTAAATATATTTCTGGAGTTCCTGTTTGTTTAGTTTTAGAAACTTGGGTATAGATTCAGCAGATGGAGTTGCACTAAGGGTATGGAAACTACTTTTAGCTCATTTCTGTCATAATACTCTCCAAATACTTTAGCAGAGGAGGTCTGCCACCTGAAATGTCTTCCTGTCTTTTGAACTCTTATTTATTACTCAACTGTTGGGTTTTTTTCCTTAATTTACTGTTGAGAACCACTGTCTTTAGGGACTTTACACAGAGTGGCATGCTGGCTATTCTTGGCTTGTGAAGAGTTCAGCTAAGGCCAGTGGAGTCTCTATTCATATGCTGGTGTGGTTTGACTGAGAAAAAATGTTTAAAACTGAATAGGAGTGAGACCATAATGGCTAAATTAGCAGTCAGGCACTGGATGAAACAGCTGACCCCTTCCAATGATTTTACCAACCATCCAGGAGCTCCTGGTCCCTTCTAAGCCCCTGGGAAAGCAGAAAGGACAGAGAGGTCACATCCTCTGAGCCTGACATTGGGGCCAACAGACCAGCAGCTTACACTTCAGCAGCAAATGTGACAGGAGGGCAAGGAGAGGCTGTGCCCAGGGAAATATTGTCATTCCACAGGCTCCAGCCACAGACCACAGGAGCAGTTATTTTGATGCATATATGCACTAGAAGAGCTGTTAGGATCCCACATTCACAGCCTGTACCCCCCAGCCATGGGGTGGATACCGTCTGGTTAGCTCAGGTAAGAATACACACTGGCCACTCCTGCTCAGGACAGCCCCAGTGGGGTGGCCACTCCAGGTCAGACCAACCCTGTATCGTGTGTCAGCCAGTGGGCAGATGCAGCTTTTTTGGGAAAAATATAATGCTTATAGGGATAGACTTATATTGATTTTGTACATGTTGCATATCCTACCTGCATTCATGTGGTTCAAGAAGGACCCGAGCCATGAGCTGGAATTTTGTGCTTAATGGCCCTTGCTGGACTTTTCTTCCAGGGATTTAATCCTGTTTTGAACTCTGTGAACTTCTGGCAACCACAGTATCCTCTAACAATGACTTCCAGGGGTCAGCCATGCATATATGAAGAACTATTTATGTTTATTCATTTTGAACCTACTGCTACCTACTGTTCCCCACTTCATCCACTGCAAGAAAAGACCTCCTAATTACCAAATTGTGGGCAGACTTTTGTAATAGCATAACTGTGTTTGTTGTTTGCACTCAATTACTTTTCCAAATTTTTCCAAGGATTTTAAAATCCTTTTTGCTTATTTTTTGTTCCTACTGAGCACTTGCATTGGATTTTCATAAACCTATCCAAGATCTATTTCTTCAGTGATAACAGCTCCATTAAATCTCATCACTGTGCATTGTGCATCTTTAGGGTGTTTTTTATCGCGTACATTTAACAGCCCTCAAAAGCTACAGTTTAAAGGCCTTCTCAATCGATATTGTAGGAACATTCAGTGTTTACAACCAATTTCTCTTTTGACTGCCAGACTATTTTGGTATCATCTTTATATTCTGCCGACTCATTGCTCAGTCCCGTTATAAAAATCATGTATGGATAGTGGACAAAACGGGTTCCAACACGAATGTCTATGTGAGTCCTCTGGGAACTCATTGTGAACACAGAATATTTATTACTACTTTTGTTTCCTGTCTTTAAGCTGTCATTAAGCCACAAGTGGCCTTTTCCTTTTTATCTGTGATAGATGAGGTTCTTCATGATTGCTAGAGGATCTTGGAGGAGCTTTTTTCAAAACAGTTGCTATTCATTTTGCTGATTTAACATCCCTGAGCTCCTTCACAGGAGAACTGATGAGATGGATCACATTTTCTTGCCATGACCCTCATCTTCCTGGCTTTTTGCAAGTGTCCTTCCTTACTTCTATAAGTCCACCTGGGTGGGGGCCATCCTTTGTGTCCTAAAACATACTACTGTTGTACTCCTGCTCCTCATTTCTAATCCTCTGCTTCTGTGATGTGGCCAGGCTGCCAATGTTCTTGTAATCAGGAGATATTTTATGTAGCAGTACTATCCATTGAACATGTGGGTCTTAAAATGCAAGTGGATAGTCCTCTGATACCGAAACAGGGACACCAGAACAGAAGAAAAGGATATAATGTATTATTTAGAAGCCTCACCTCCAGTTTGAAGTTTATCTTCAAGCCTGTCTCTCATGCATAAGAAGCCCTGCGTAGCAGTGTTCATTTTTAAAACTCACTATCAGACAGTTGACATAGCAGCTGACTTTCCTCCAGAACACATCGGTATTGGGCTCTCCAGTGAAACAATCCTCTGTTGTAATTCCGTGCGGCTATTAGCCGTCTCCATCTCACTTCCTGGCGTTGCAGAAATCTCGCATAAACTGTTTTGCTTTTGCCCCAGCCTGATTCCTGGCAGCCCCAGATGAGCTGCAGAGCTTCGGCGCCCCAGCACGGCCTCAGGAAGAAAGTCAAAGTGCTGCTGAGCCAGAGGGAAGCATTTCTGGCTGCTCTAGAGTCCCTGCTGTTTCATGCCCTGTATATATGAGTTTGCAGCCTGTAGTAATCCCAGCAAACAACTCTCAAACAAATGTCTGTGTTCAAACATAAAACGTTTTTTCCTAAACAGCAGACAATGAACTTACACTTTTAAAAGTCCTGGTCCCAGAGACAGGATTCAAAACACGTGAAGTAAGTGACAGCCTCATCTTAAATACAGCTTTGAGTTCCCTGCATGTGAATTTTTTCTGTTCCTGAATTTGAGAAAGGAGAAATTGCCAGTACTTAGCACATGAGCAGCTGTACAGGCATCTGTAAAGGCAGATACAGGCAAGAAATATAAAACGTGTGGATAGGATAGAGATACGTGGATAGAACTTTGATATCCAATGTTTGATATATTGCATATATAGGGTATTGGAGTTAGGCTGTAATCCAGCAAACTGAACTATTCTTCTACCTCAAGAATTACAGAAGGGAGTCCAGAGATCAGCAAGTTAAAAGCAGATCTTTTTTCTTCTGTGACTTGAAAACAAGAATTTCCTGCTTCTTCTAACTACATGTCACTAATGTTAATAACAAATGTGCTGCTCTAGTGGATAGGAAGCTGTTTTGTTCTCATAGAACCAGTGCTTTCAAATGAAGAGAGGCCATCAAGTTGCCATTAAATTTTAGATGTGAAATAACCAGATAAGTGCAACTAACAATAAAAGGGAAATAGGCCACTTCGGGAAGATCAAGTGGCTGATTACTGTGTGAGAACAGCAGGTTCAATCCAAGCCTGAAGAAGCCCATGCCAGGTACACCATCATGGACCTATCTCACAGTTCACTGGGAGGTGTGCATTCTAAGATGAAAGTGAGCAGTCCTGTTACAAATATATATATATACACACACATACTTATTTGTTTGTTTGTTTGTTTGTTTATAGAAATACAAGTGGGAAAGTGCTGTTCATCTCAATTTATCCTCAACTACCCAACTGTAGCATTGTCTCATGAGTAATACTGTGAGGCCAAGGTAGTGTGTAGAAACTCGCACACTTGTTTTGCCCTGAAAAGCAAGTCTCAAGTAGATAGTTTGTAATCAAACATATTTGAGCATTTCTAAAGTATATTGCATTGTTTTCTCCAGGTGATGTCAGCACCCCACTCACAGTGGAATGGAAGCAGATCTCAAGTACTGCCTGAGATACTTCAGTATCTATGGGCAGCCCTTGGGGCGATTTTTCCTGCCAATAGTTTACTCTTTCTTTCTCACATCAAATGCCATTTCAGGGAGGAAAGGTAGCAGAGAGACATAGAAATCAATTAACAGAAATGAAGTGTTGCAGTTCTGTCTGTGAATGCATACAGAGAAGAGTGTGACTCCTTGAGCTGCCTTTGCAGTTATACTAAGTCCATGCAGTCGCCAGAAGCACTGTGCTGTATGAATAAGCCTTTAACTAAAGATTCCTGATATCCCAGAGTATTTCAGTATCCATCAAGTCACTGATTGCCATGTTAGGTGTGACATGTAGTTATTACATTATAGATACTAGCGTGGATATTTCTGATTCAGATTAAAAACCACTAATTCCAGACATGGTTTTATGAAGGAATCTCTTTTCCAGCATGGATCAGTCACAACATGGGAACACGGGGTTGGGTTTTCATCTCATGGGCTGTGCTTCTGTCATGACAGGCAACAATTTCAGGTGTGTGCTGAAGCTCCCACACAGCCCTTGTAAAATGTATGAGGAAGCTTTTATTTTGAAGAGCTTTTATGAGATGCATTAACATCAAGTTCAGTGTTGCTCTATTAACTGTTCCAGAAACAGTCTGTAGACTGAGACTGAAATATTAATTAGTGCCATTATGTAACAGCTTAGACTTCTGTAGTACTTCTTGTCTGAGAGGTTGGTGGCCAAAGGGGTTTCCTCATTTGAGTGACACATCTTTGAAAATAAGCAGTGAGTGTCAAGGCAGTCACCAAACGAGGATACAGTCATTGTAAAGGTATGCAATGAGGACTGCTTCTTTCCTTTGCCATGCACAACTTCAAGCACAGGAGCTTTCAAACACACACCGCAAGACCAGCTAACTCTTGTTGTTTCTTGTTTTATTTGACTACTATGCAAGTACTGGACTGAAGCCAAAGAATTCAGCCTCAGCACAGGCAGCATTTGTCAGCATCCAGCCTGGGGCAACCCTCCGGCTCTGAAGCTGTGTTTGGACCCTCGTGTCTGGGAGGAAAGGCATCACCGTGCAACAGAGGCTTCTTATTCTGTCCTTTGTGACCCCTGAGATGAGCTGCTGGGGCAGCTGGCAGGGCAGCTCTGCCCTGTTGCCTTACCCTCTGCTGGGGACATGGGAAGGACAGGCAGCCACAGGGGCACTGAGGCTGGTACTTTGCTGTCTGTTAAAAGCATGTAACTGGGCTTGTAGAGCCTTTAGTGGACTTGTTCTCTAGTCTATACCTTACTTAAGACTCTTGCATTGATTTTTGTTTCTTGGACTGGCTTTTGAAGCACTACATTTCTCTTAAACTGCTTCCTAGTCCTTTGGAAATATTGCAAGGAAGAATGCAGAATCCCAATAGCTGAAAAAGTCAATGCATTTTCCAACAGAAAAAGAAATCCTTTTGAATATTTAACCAGAGTGGTATGAAATGTTAATACTTGCTTTACACTAGCAATAATATTTTATAAATAGAATTAGATCAAAGAACTGTAGATTAATCAAATACGAATTTTCCCTGCACAGGGGTAATGTCTCTTTGGATAAACACTGTGCCTGTCATTGACATTTGGGGGTCTCTGGGATGTTTATTCCTGAAAAGACAGCAGCAGAGTGACTGACACGCTGGCTTGGCAAGCTGGGGTAGGAATGGAAACCATTCCTTCCCTGCTGTGCAGGCTCTCTCCACTCACACCTGTGAAGCAATCCAGCCTGTCCTCTTTGCACAGTAAGGCAGAGAGGAGACTGCTCAGTCCTACTCCCTGGCTGCCAGTGCCCAGCCCTTTTTGGGAGTACAGACAGTAGTGGTGCCATGTCTTTCGTCCTGAGTTTGAAGTCTCTGCTTAGACTCTCAGACAAGACCATGCAGCCATACCTGGAGCAAAAAGCAGCACGTACAGCACTTGCAGCTGCTGTTAATAGTAATAACAGGTAATGGAGGCTTCCAGTCTACAGCACTCATTTTAAATTTCTAGTACCCAGAATTATATTTCTCCATTTTATGGCACTGCACAAGTCCCACATTGATGAGGAATAAAATTCATAAGGTGTAATGAGAACATATTGCATGGCAGTAAAAGCCTGCCCTAAGGAGGTTTGCATGGAGCAAAATTTTAATGAATAATTGTGAATAAGAGCTGTCCTTCCCCCTCTCATGTTTAGGTGGCTACATCTGCCCTGCCCTGGCTGGCATCTGTGAGGCTGGGAGTGGGAGAACTCCATTGTACCATGGCATGTCGTGCCATATTGTTGGCCTCAAGGCTGGGGAAAAGGACACAGACAATAATGTTACCACAGGTAGATGTCCAGGTGGAGTTTGGGAAGGTCAGGATCCCCCATGGGTTGGGATGGGGGTTGAGCCCCTTCTGCCTGGGCCTTGCAGCCACTCCAACAGTACTGTCACCTGCCAGGCCTCCAGCTTGACACTGGTCTCAATGGGAAGGGGCACAGAGGTGGCAGCATCGTTCCTGAGCTGGGATTCTTAAAAACCACTCGTTTCCTGTGGTTCTTAGAAATCAGCACACACTAGGCATGTATTAATCCAAAATACTGGTATTTTAAAATACAATGAAAAATTATTTGACTAGGAGGGCATTTCCTGTATATTTTCACTCAGATTTGCTGCCCACGTGCTATAAAAATAGCAGTGTTCTGTTTCCCTATGATTAATCAAAGACATGGCATCTTCTGCAAACTCAGTGGTTGATACGTGAGGACTGAATGAAAACACATGCCCCTCTGTCTGTTGAAAAAATCCAACAACAACAAAAAAGATGATGTTATGGTGAGGAACCAGGATAAGAGAGAACCTCTCCATCCCCTTTCCCTCTTCCAGGCTGTGACCAGTTCTTGGTAGCATTGATATCAGGGACTCTTGGGTTTTGTTTATAGCTGAGTGACTGCTGCTAGGTGTTGTTGAATGTTTTTCATCCCAAGGGCTTCGCTTGTTCCAGTGCTCATTGTACCATGCGGTTTTGGAGATTCAGACAGCTCTTCCATAAACGGACTTTTTCTTGGCAAACATGAGTATGGTTTTTAGAAAAGTAGTGAGGACATCATCTCCAGAGATGAGTCAACAGCTGGGCAGCGCAGAGCAGAGGAAGATTTTAGGCAGCCCTGGTTACTTTAAAACACGCATTCCCGACCGTCTTCAACTATTTCTTATTTCCTTTCTGAAGCGACCCGGTGCAGCCCGTCCGTGCTGGGTAAACTCCGGCCAGCCGGGGTCTGCCGAGGTGGGGTGGGGCTGGGGCAGGCGGTGTGTGCGGGGCTGAGACAGGCTGGGACTGGGGCTGGGGCAGGCTGGCTGTCCCGCTCCCCAGGCTGACTTCCACAGGCTGCACTAGGAACGATTGGCCCGCGCGGATCATGTGGGAGAAGCCGGAATCCCGAGTTGTAGTAGCTCTTGGCACTCCTTGTTCGTTTAAAGCGCTCGCTCCTCGCAGCTCCCTGGGGTTTAGTGCCTGCCCGCTTTCCTTACCCTGATTCCGATCTGGAGCAGCGCCGCGGGAGGGCCGGGCCGAGCCGAGGGCAGCGGCGATGTTGAAGCAGGTGCCCCGGGCTGCGGGCACCGCCTGTTTCTACCTGAACGCGGTGTCCCCCGAGGGCCAGGAGCTCTTCTGGCGCTGCGATCCGCCCGCCCGGCGCCCTCCCTACAGGACCAGCAGGATTCTCGCCCGTCACCAGCTGGTGACGAAAATTCAGCAAGGTGAGTGGAGCTGGCAGGAGCGTTCCGTAGCTCGGCGTTGGCGCAGGGTCTGCAGGTCTGCTCTTTCGTAAGAGAACAGGTTTTGATGCCTCGTGTTTCAGGCTGTCTTCCTGTCGCTATTCGAAACTAACCTGGCTAGAGACAGGGTTTGAAACAGTCATTCATACCTCTGTTTCCACACATGCACACGTACACCGACAACCAGGAGACGAGCACTAGTGC
The DNA here is from genome assembly GCA_013397935.1 of Dasyornis broadbenti. NCBI lineage: Eukaryota > Metazoa > Chordata > Aves > Passeriformes > Dasyornithidae > Dasyornis > Dasyornis broadbenti. Next base: position 900,896 of record VZRN01002384.1, on the reverse strand, counting down.
ATGATTAGCTATTTAACTAAATTGCCTTTAATCATAAACTGCTGTGGTGTCTTAGGGTGCTGAACTTCGTCTCGTCTGACTGTCTGAGCAGTTAGTGGCACCAGTCCATCTACTCCAATTGCTGTAGGTCAAACCTGCCCGTGGTAGCCCACAGAGGGAGAACAGATGGTCACTCAATTAAAAAAGAAGCAGAAGTCCAGTGCGACTGGAAGAAGGCAACTGGGATAACATCCTTTGGAAACAAGCATGTGTAACTGTCAGAAGATTATAAGATTTGTCACATATCCTTAAAAATAATTGCTGACTTGGCTTTCTGCAGCTGCTTAAGTGGTTATCTAAGCAGTCATTACAAATATATTGATTTGGTTTTTTCTGAATGTCTGTCTATGGCTCTAAAGCTAAATGCAGACTGGCCTCAGAACAAATCCTTTGGCCTATGCATGCGATTTAAAATCATCTTCAGAATGGTTCATGGAAAGATAATAACCATAACCAACTGTACTGATTTTTCCAGATTAAAAAGCAAATCAATACATAGTTTCATATTGATTATAGTTTTGTATAGAATCCTGTTTTCAAGAACACCAGTTTCCAAAGTGGATGTGGTCCTACATGCAGAAAAATGTCATGATGAAAAAAAAAATTCCTGATGACAACAGTCGCTTTCTTGACAACTTGCAAAAAGGTGCTTGATTCCGCTAACTAGGGGCAGGAGATAATATTATATACTGTTATAGAGATAACATTATATACTGCAAATATCACATAAATTGGTGTGAGTTTTTGACCAGCAGCAGTTCAATGGAGTGGCTATTTCTGTGTGTTTCTTTCCAGTAAGATTCTTTTTATCTGTGGCTGTCAAACTCTGGCAGAAGTACAGAATATAGTGATGAAATTTTATTGCATTTATAAAGAAAACAATGCATAATTCTTTGGCCACATTTAAAAAGATGAAAAAGATAGTTTCTGTGGCAATTAGTAAAATGTAGTTGTTTGCAAGGCAGTCTCAGGAACTGGTCATGTTTGAAGGATACTGGTCCTCATTGCAGTTCTGATTTCAGGAAGGATATTAGGTCATTCAGTGTACCCAGTGTACAGCCTGGATTGAATGGAAAGAAAGGGTAATTATTTCTCTACAGGTTTATTTGAAAATGTTTTGGGTGCTGTGCTAGTACCAACTTAGCGTTCAAACACCATTAACTGGATATGGTGGCTTAACACACCTCTTCTGCCTGTCATGGTGCTGTTTAACATTCCCTCTTGTAACCTGTAATCTGTCCAGGACAGCCAGGGCTGCCAAAGCCAGTCAGTGGTTCTGAGACCTTGGAGAGGCTGCATGGTGAGGAGTCTCAAAGTTGTAACATTTCCTCCTGCAGTTTGTTGCATGGATGGTCAGTCTGTGGTGAATGAACTCTGCCCCCGTTTCACAGCTTTCCAACCTGTTCTGCACAGAGCTGTGGAAATTATATTTGTATAGCGCCTTGATGATGTGATGTATGTTACCATTCAGTACATGAAATATTTATGTATTTTGGATCACTAAGAACACCTTGTTGCTTCCTTTACTTCTTTTATTGATGGTAATCTGAGGACAGGATCCAGTGTTGGTCAAGTGTCAGCTCATTAGCAATAAGGAAATCATGTGTGCAGATAGATGCTGATGTCTGTCTGTAAGCCCATACGTAGGCAGACACACATCTTGTGCAAAACCAAGGCACACATTTTTTCTGCAGTGCCCCAAGTAATGACTAATAATTTTGACACAAACAGTTGTGCTAGCAATACCAAATAGTCTAAGCCTAGCTAGTATGACTTAATTTGAAACCTCCAGTTTACACTCTGGATTAAAAAAACCTAGATCCATCAAAATCCCTCAGAAGACTTTCATCAAGTTCTGCTGAGTCAGCATATCACCCTCTGTGCCTGCCTTGTCCAAACTGTCAGCGGTGTGAGGGTACTGGATCAGTCCCCATGCCTATGCCAGAGGGTACCAGAAGAGTGCTGTAATATGGGTGGAGGTATCAGTCTGTGCTTTTAGAGGTGGATGAGTTTTACCCCATTAACAAATGGAATTCATAACTAGCAGAGTGCCACTTAAGAGAAACTTATCAATAATATATTGAAAAGTAGATCAGGAGATGCAAAATGAGACCCAAAACCTGCTTTCAGTCATCCAGTTGAGTAAAGCGTGTAAATCATTATTTAGTTGCTTGAATTTGTATATCTTTGAATTATACATTTTAAGGCCTTTAAGACAAAGTATTTGAACATAGCCACCCCAATTCTTGTGTTAGCACCTCTCCAAACTAATAATTTGAATTATAGCATATGTTTAGAAAAAGATCCAGCCTGCATTTTAAGATTGCTGCAATGGTGAATCCTGCCGGGTTAATTGCTTTGCTGAAAACAGATCTGCCACATGTTTAAGCTGCCTTGGGGCTTGTTTGAATACCTGCTCTCTACTTCTTACCCAGTTATTTTTACTTGCTGGTTTGCACACTGGAGGCACCTACAGTAGGATTGTTATATCAGAGATATTTTTTCCTTGGTGAAAGGAATGTTGTACAAAATCACAACATATCCAATTTACAATGTATAAAGCAGTCAAAGCTTCCATTCCTGGTCAATAATGCAGTGTGATACAAAGTGTTGCATATACTGCTATCTTTTCGGTCACTACCTGCATGTACTGTTCTAAACTATGCTAATTTACTCTATCACATCACAATACAGTTTTTCTTCCTTCTTGAAAAACACATTTGCTGAAAACTGTTTCCTTTGTATTTTCCTGTGGTGTTAGTTAAAAATAAACTAAATGAGTCATTATAGGAATTACAGTATTTAGTCATTTCTAAAAAGAAAATCACCACAAGGGAAATGTCAGGAACCAGACTGTTATTTCTATCAGATCATACTTTGAAAGTCCTAAATATTTGGTTCATGTACACCACCGACTCCTTGAGGCAGAATTATGAGGTGGCCTGTGAATGTGAGTAGTATTATCTGTTTGATATGAAGCAGGTATTTTCAAGATGTGATCTTTTTGATGATTCCCTTCCCCCAATAAGCCCGTTGGTTTCCACACTGAAGGGGACACGAGCCTCAGCATAAAGCAGCAGGGTGTAGCATGCTTAGTCTGAGGTGTTTTTTCAAACTCTGTATGCAGTAACTGTATGAGAATTCATTAACGATTACTCATGTTTTCTTTAAATAAATAAGGTGGTGACTTTCAAGAATTTATATTACATGAGTCACAAAGTTGTTATTTCTTACACAGTACATGGCTAAACTCAGTTCAGGACAGAAAATATAAAAAGTAGCTGTAGGTAAAAAGTAATGAAGAATTAAGGCCATACTCCGAAAATGTTAAATTGAAATCACTGACTGTGGAGTACAAGTAGAGTGTAAGTCAAGGTGACTGAAGCCACATCTGCCCCAGCATAGATAGGCTGGTAAATAAAAGTTCCCTTTCATCTACAGTAAAATTAGGTTCTTAGCCTACATGCTCAGTAAGACAATAATATGAAGAAACAAATGAAAATAAGACAAATTCCTATTCTCAGTGAGTAAATTCCTGCCCACAGTGCGTAATGTTCTGTGATTTGTCTCAGTTTATGTCCACAGGCAAGAACAGTTGAGGAAAATTGTTCGATGAAGCGATATTAAATCAGACTTTCAACTTTTCAAGGCAAACTCTCCATTCAAGGCTCAGCAGATGTTTTATACTCTTACATGTTGCAAGTTCAGTTTTGATCTTTTATGTGTACTATTACCTTTGGGTCGCCTGGATTTGTCTCGTGTGTGCAAGTTTCAGAAATGCAAACAAATTCACTTTTCTGTCTTATAGTCTTCTCTTCGGAGTTAATTTAACATGTCTAATTCTTCTCTTTTTCTAAGCATGAATAGAATTTGTGGAAAGTGTGTCAAAGGTACGCAAGTGACCTGCAAAAATGATGCAATTTAGGTGACTTAAATTTCAACTGTTATTGTACCAGAAGCTATAATATACTTTCATATTCAAAAGGAGATCAGGGAAATCATGTAGGTGAAAATGTTGCAGTCATAGGCTGCATTAAAAAAGCTCAGATGAAATTCCTGGTATGCACACAGGGATGGATTACAGGATGGGAAATGGGATACAATTAAAAAATTAAAGACTGTTAGTTTAGTCAGACATACAAAGAGGACAAAATGCAGTTGTTTAGGCAGCCTGAACCATAGCATTTCTCATGTTCTAAATGCTAGCCACTTTACCTACACATGTTTAAACCTCACTGTCTGAACACAGGAAAGTAAAAGATTAACCAACAAGATTCAGCCTTGGTGGTAATGATACAAAAACTCTCACTTATGTCATCTCTGGCCAGTGCTGGTGGTCTACTACCTGTTGAGCCTGTAAGCCAGTGAGTCAGGGCAGCAGCACTTTGTAGCTCCTTTTCAACCCCCACTGCCTCCTCTTGTGGTGCCTCTGTGTCTGTGCTCCAGCCCAGGCATGCAGGAGAGGACAGAACTGGGGCTGGGGTTGCCTGGAGCACCAGCGGGAACATCCTTAGCTGCAGAGCTGCTTTGCAGACCTCAGCTGGGACATGGTCCATCCCCCTCTCCACTGTCAGATGTGTTGGGTAGGTGTGTGCTCACAGCAGAGGGATCTTGGGACTGGTTGTTTCATGCACTCTCTAAAGTCCCTTAGAAACTGAGACCCTATGTCACATGAAACTTCTTCACCATCTTTTCTTCCTTACACACTCTTTCCTCAAGTCCTTAGACCTAGAACTTGGAGTTCTTCAATCAAATAATAGGATTTCTTTAAAAATACTTTTATTATGTACTTGTACTCTGAAATGGTGTAAGTACTTGTGTGAAACTTTAACACAAAAAAGTGAGCATCCTGAGAGGTATTTATAAGCTCAGAGTGCCCTGAAATGTGTTTATATATAAAAAAAAAAAAAAAAAAAAAAAAAAAAAAANAAAAAAAAAAAAAAAAAGTTGGTGTATAAGAGTTCAGCCCAGCTAATTAAAGTGTTTGAAAGTTCTTCGTAAACAACAGGACATTTAAAAGGGATAAACCTTCACTGGAGCCACTACATGGCAAAAAGGTTCAAAACCTGAAGTTATTAGGAAACACCTGAGTGATATGTAACTAGAAGTGGCCTGTGTGGTGTTGGAGATTGGTTTCAATAATAGTGACTATTTCTGGCCTTAAAGCTTCACAGCCACAAAGTGTCAGTGGCACTTCAGCTGACAGATGCCGGTTGGACACCAAGAAGTAAATCTTGGCTCTTCTTTTGAGTTATGAGACTTTTGCTCTCAATTTCACTAAAAGCAGGATTTCAGCTAAGGTGAAATCTTAACTTGAGGTTTTCTTGTTTTGAAATTGTGACATGAGCAGCTGTAGTTGTGCTATATATCTTTTGTATTGATCATGGAGGAGACTGAATTTTATATTAACCTCATTGTATAATTAGAGATAGTAATATTAAAAGACATTTAAATCAATAAATGCAAGATGTATGCTCAATAAATTAATCATTAGAGTAATAATAATCAGGGGAATTTAGTTTAAATTTAGAAGTGATATATCACTGTCGTGTATAAAATGCTACATAACAGAAGTAAAATGGAAATTAGTCACAAATATAGATTAATTAAGAGAATATGTACATGGCATTTTTGTTACTCAGTCTCTTATATCTGTATTTATACAGAAATCCCTGAAAATAAAGTGCAGTATTTGTACCATGAGCACTGTAAATGTTAATTGAAAAAATCTGCAGTTTTAGGTTCCAAACAGATATTATTATACTTTCTTGGCAAGAGATAGTTATGTACTTTCAGTTTTGATTCAAATGCAAGCTGTGTAGACATTGATATCATCTTAGCCTCACTCATTGTTTTTATCTTACTCTTATTATATTATATTCTCAGACTTTTAATTGTGCTTAAACAAATATATGAGCTGTTTCATATAAGGCATCACATATGTTTGGATTAGTGCCTAAGGGATTGAGAAAACAGAACCCTTGTAACTAGGTTATTAAACAATTGTCCATAACTGAGTTTGCTACACCTTGTAATAGCTGTTTTTGAGGGTAAAATGATAAGTGACATGGTCTGTGAGTTTGATCCAGTATATGCTAGTTGTGTCATTTCTTATTTATACTCATCGTATAGGTATATAAATGTAGGCAAGTCAGAAAACTCTCATCTTTGTGCCTTTTTTGCTTAAAAACCTGTTGAGTTTCCCTTTTCAGGTTCAGTTTAAGGGGTCAGCTGAACACATCATAATATACTAGGAGAGAGGAGGGCTTGAGCACCTTGAGATGGACTATTTAGAAGCTGTTGAAGAAGCTATTTAGAAGCTGTCCTCTGTATGATTCAGAGGACTTGGGAGGATTATGGTTTGGCTGAAAAGGATGTGCGTGACTCAGTTGGAAAACATCTTGTGGGTTTTCGCCTCTCATTTGTTACAGGACTGAGTTTAATTTTGCTGGGAGAAAACAATCACTCCACAGCAGTTCAGAATACGTGGGATTTTGACTAATACAGACACAGAGATGAACAAAAGTTTCTGTCCTCACAATAAGTTAGGTAAATGTGGAGAAGTGACTTGGTTTAAAATATGGTCTGTGCAGTACATCTTAAGTAAATACCATCTGCCAGGCATGGAAGCTGCTTGCCTGGAACATACCAGACGTTTTGTTTTCCAGTCAAAGTCCTTTGCCAAAGAAGGACTCAGCCCTGCTACTTACTGAGATGAATCTTCCCCTGTACTAGAGGAGCAAAATAATACATCCTAATAATGTCAACTGGTGTTGTTTTAATGAGCTAGATGTTACACGCCTTTGGCAATAGTTGTCCTCTCTTTCAATTGGATTGTGGTTGGAGGAAGGTCTCTTTGTGTAAGCAAAGGTTTCAGGATTTGTAACCAAAATCTCTTATGTATTTATTGTCATCTTGCTCCTGTTGTCCTAATGGCCTAAAGGGTATCTGACTTTTTTCCCCCCTTAATGTGTCACTAGTGTCTTTCATGGTTTGTTTATTTTATTGATTGTGCTATGCTTGTTTCTAGTCTTCCGTCACTTGAAAGGTTTAGGCATATGGATAAAAGCAGTAAGTTCAAATTGGAATCTCTAATTTAATTCTAGCTTTTATCCTTTTTAGTCACAAACACACACCCACTGGCATCCGCCACCCACCAGACCTGCCATTTTTGGGAGATATCTCAGCTGCCTTCCTGGAATTACATTTGCAGGAAAATACGACACCCTCAGCTTTAAGAAAAGGCATTACAGCTTTTACTGCTAAATGGGTTGGGAAGTGAGGATGATGGTACAGCTTCTACTCCTCTATAACACTTTTCTGCAAGGAGCTGCTGCTTCTCCAAACCCCCCAGTACATGCTGAACCATGTGATTTTTCCCTAGATCTCTGACAACCCCATCACTTTAATGTACATTATCTACATTATTATCCAGAAACTCCTGCTTGCAGATATTAGGTGTTACCACATCATGTTCCTGTGTTGGTACAGCAGTAAAATGTCCCTCTGAGTCTGAGGGGGCATATCTGTGCTGCTAAATAACAGGGATGGGAGGTGAGCTTGAAGTACCCCCTGGTCTGCTGAGCAGATTCTCTGGCTCTGTTTTGGGCTTCTCCAGCCAGCTCAGCTCAGACTAAGCCTCAGAGAGGACTAGATGTAGGTAGTGAGGACATGAGCTGAGTGATGCCGCTTGACCAAGAAACGAGAATCAGTCTGTGTTTCATTTAGCAGTGTAATCATAACCCCTCTTGCTGCTGCCACAGAAGGTGCAAAATGAGGAGAAACCTTGCTCACAAGGTCTAAGGATCCAATATTAAAGTTTCTGTAGTATTACCCCTCAAAAAAGGTAATACAATTTTTAATGCTTCAAGTTTCTGATGGAAATACACAAAAGTAAATGTATCCTGTCATGAAGTGCCTTTCCATTCCTGCAAAAATGTGCAGAAGTAAATTCTGTTAAAAAGCCAAGTACTTAAGTAATTTTCATTATTTCATACTGTGAAACAGACAGTTCATATTAGCTAACCACAAGCCCATCTTCTTCTTTTGAAATCAGCATCTCAAATCTGTGTAGAATCAGAACTTGCAAAGACTATTTCAAATAATTCGATCGTATTGCTCATCCCAATAACTGCAGCATCATCAAGCGTCCTTCCAAAAGACAAAAGATTTGAAAAGGGACCAAAGATGTAAGATGAATTTAGATTTCAGGAGGAAGCAGTATCTCTGTCAACACTCAGACAGCACGAGGGCAGACCTCGTGTGAAAGGCACAGTCCTTTTCCATTTTTCGGCTTCAGGAAGCACCAAATGTTTAGTTTTCCCTAATCTCCAACTGATATGGGAGTGGGAGTCTGGACAGGACAAGACTCTCAGAGCCACACAATGTGGCTTTTTCATAATATATTTGGCAAACTTTAATGTTCTGTGGGATGAATCCAAGTTTTGTGTCTTTAATTGCATCTGATGGCGGCAGCTGAATATCTAATCATTTTGTAACGTCAGAGGTAATGGCTTTCTCTTCCTGCAAACGTTTTACATTTTACATTTATCTGAAGAGGATAATGTAAAATCCAAAAGTTAGTGCTTGGCACAGAGGGTGTGGCAGTAAGTCTTTGGCTTTTAATTTTTTTTTCCTTTTTCTTTTCATTTTTACAGCTATATTTATAGATATTTTGGAGGAGATTTTAAAACTGCCATTCTGTCAGCTTCACTTCGTTAAAAGTGTGGCAGTCTGCCTAGGTCTTATCCAGAGTTAAAAGGAGTTTCTTGTCTCTTAAATTCAGCAAGCATCAGTCTATATCTGCCTTTAAAGCCCCTTCCAAATTAACAGACTGAGACATCAGAATACTTTTTCCGAAACTTTTTTTGTCATTCAAACTGCTGATTCTGCATTAATGCTAGACACCCTTGCCAAAACCTGAGCCATTGCAGCAAAACTGCGTTTCATACTGCTGCCTGAGTGCTGTAGCCTGGATCAAATAATACAGGCACTAATTCATGGCCAGGATTGCTCTAACTTCATCCAGTGCTTCATGCTGTAAGCTGGAGCTGTCTTCATCCTGATGATGGCTGATCAGACATCACATCAGTGATGCTACCTGAGGAGATATGTGGCTGCAGCTCACCCCTAAGATACTTCAGGCCATCCCTCCCCAGCAGCTCACAACTCGGATGTCCTTGCTGAAGGGCCACGGGTGCCAGCGAGAGGTGAAGGGGTGCCCTTGCACTTGCACATGGGGCAATTGTCAGTTCAGATGAAGAAAGATCTGTTTACCAGCAGCTTCTGAAGGCAGGAAAAGATTTCCGGTGACATTTTAATTCCCTTTTATGCAGAGCTATTTTTAGACGGTGCTGCTGCCAGTCATATCAAATGCTTTGTGTCTTTTGAGTTTTCACTGAACTGCATAATAAGCATTTCAGCTCCCTGGCGCATAATGGCAGTGTTATTTGCTGAAAGTCTTATTATTTCGAGTGGCCTCTTATCTGAAGATCAATTCATTAGTTCTGGCCTCTGAAGTTTAAAAGGAAACAATTGCAGTTGCTAAAGAAAAAATTAAATTACATTTTGTTTCAGTAATACTTATTTTCTCTAATATTGGGTACTGAAACTCTATTTTAAGACTGACAAAGAAGATGATCCATATTTCAGGGCTGTAATCTGGCCTCTGACATCCACAGCTTGTCAAGATGGGTGAGAGAACTGGACTATCACTGAGGGAAATTTAGTTCCCTTTCTCTTATTTGGATTATCTTTTTAGTCGGAGAGTGCAAACCAGTTTGCACCTCAGATGCTCATGGAAAGCCACCAGCAATGAGAGCTGCAAGGAGAGGTCACTTAGGTTTCCATTAGCCCTTTTGTAGACTGCTACCTCCCATGGTCACTAGTCCAGGGCAGGGGCCAGATAGTGATAGGACAAACAGGTTTTTTGGACTGGTCATGCCCTGATATCAGAGGCTTTGATTTAAACCCGTTATTTTTTCATAACTAAGCACACAAAGGTTATTCAAGAAACCATTTGCTTAACTTCAGCTAAGTAATTATGTGTTACTGAAAAATGCCTCAGACCTTTGAAGGTTTATTGTTCTAGAAACTTGTGATTTGGACCACTGTTGTGGAAGACTTTGGTTCAGAAAGGTGCTGTATTGCTGTTGGGCTCTCGTTGAGCATGGGGCCTAAAGGTTGTTGTACAAGCAGGAAGACAGTCTTCACTAGCCACCAGGTATGATGTTATGTGAGATCTGGAGGAAGGCTGTGCTCTAAAGTCCTGGAAAATCCCCCATCTTGAGTCTTCAGTGAGGATCAGTATAAAGCTATTGGCATTTTCGTCCCACACTGGCAAGGCTTTTTACAGCTCCGTGGTGCCTGTGAATGTTTCTAAGAACAGGAAGTTTTCAAGAAAACTATGCTGAGACCAATAAAGAGAGCTTTTAAAATGCAATCTGAATACATAGTATATAGAATTTTAAGAGTAAGGACACAAGTCCTTAGTTGAGTGAATATCTTTTCTTGTTCAGCAAAATATTTCTGTTACCAGAGTGCTTTCTTCCTCCTAAGTACCTGAAGCTGACAGTTAAAATTTTTTTGGTCAAAACCATTACCATACAGCTTGTTTTCAGAAAACTTCTGAAAACCCAGAATTGTAGAATATTTATCTTTCGTGAACATTCGGTAGGCATGGCCACAATCCATTTAAAGTGAATCAAAAATGCGCCACTCATTTTTTTTAAGTATTCCTTATTGACTGTGTAGCAGCTGGAAAACTATAGCAAGTTTTAATTATCTTCAGAAAACAAAAAGCTTCTGCCAACACATGCTGGTTATTATCAGCAGCTGCTGTATGCTGACATACTCTTTCAGCATATATGAGGCTCAGCTGTCCTAAATAATCATTGTAAAATGTAAAATAGATTTATAGTAATGGTAATTTCTTGTTAGATACTTAACTACTGATGTAATTCATACTGAATTTAGATTTGCTTCTTTGTTTAAGCTATAGTAAAATTATTTTAAACCATGATTAATATTTAATTTAAGAGGTGCAAATAGCTTGCATCAGGAATTTAAAATATTGAACTACGGTGCTTTTTTAACCATCCACTAAAAATAATCAAATTCCCTGTTGTCATGGTTTTAGCATTTGTGTAGGAGTAAAATTGGGCTTCCTGCCATTGAGTAACAATTAGTGCAACTTTATAGCAATGAAAAAGTTACACATTAATTTGCTGATTTAAACAAAAATCTTTACATGTCATCCTTCTATTAGCAGAAGTCAAGATCTTTATGATAGTGGCTGTTGTCAGATCAGGTACTGCAATTCTGTTTATTGCACAATTTAGCAGAATTTGTTTTTCTAGTGATACTAGTGCACTTTTCAGTCTGAGACACCAATAAATACATGTGACATTTATGCTTCAGAAATGTTTAGAAAGACACATAGGTATGGTAGATTATTTTTCAATGTATCTTGGGCCTGCAGCTTCTCTAAAATGGAAAATTTGTGATTAACTCGATTTTCCATTATTTCCATTATATTTTCTGGGATCTATTTTAATTTTGCACTGAAAAAGTACTAAAAGTATCAGGCAATCTGTAAAATGTGTTGTTGGCACCAAGGCAATTTTAGACCTTTTCTTGCTCTCATTAGACATTGACAGAGATTTGATTGTTTCCATTCTGAAGCTTAACCTGGAGGGAAATGCTACGTTCAGCAGACTGGACTCTTGACATTTTAAGAAGTTCTTCAATATGGATTAAAAATATGCATGAGACTCCACACAGTTCTATTTCCCTGAAAAGACTATTGACTTTTGGGCTTGAGTTTTCACCAGTCTGTTTTTAATCAAACTACAATCTACAGAAATACACTTGAGATTCTAGTTTTAAGTAGGACTCAGGTGACATTCACTCAGGCTGTGTCCATATGGTTACACAATGACTTCACTCCAGATGTGTAAGGCACATATTCCTTTGCTGTCTTGGAGACCCAGAGTTCAGATCCCCAGAAGAGAAAAACACTGTACTGAAACAAAATAGCTCTAGTTTGCAGAAAAATAGTATGGGGAGGAGCATCACAATAGCACCACAAAGTGCAAGAAATAATCCTGGTTGTAGTCTCATGTTCAGAAACCATTACTCCTTTGATACGTCTGCTTCACTGAAAAATCCTGAACCCTCCAAAACTTCAGTGTACAAGACCTGCCCAGACAGCAAGACTGAGAACTTTACAGAACCACAGAATAATTTAGGCTGGAAGAGACATTGCAGGGGTCATCCAGTCCAGCTCCTGCTCAGAGCAGGGACAGCTGGATCAGGTTGCTCATGACCTTGTCACGTTTAGTTCTGAGTATCTCCAGGGACTGATATGCAACTTCCACACCTGCTCTGGGCAACTTCTGATGGCATTTGACCACCTTCATGGTGAATTTTCTTTTATGTCTAATTGGATTTAAAATTCTGCAACCCTGTGTCTGTTGTCTTTCATCCTGCATTTGTGTACCTCTGAAAAGACTGCCTTCACTTTCCTGTTAAGTAGATGAAGCCATCAATAAGCTCTCCTAGTCTTAGTATTTTCTTCTTAAGGTTAACAAACCCAGCTCTGCCAGTCTTTCCTGCTATGTCAAGTGCTTCAGCCCTCTGCAGGGCTTGCTGTGATATGCCCATGATGTCCTTGTGCTGGGGAACCCCAAAATGGACAGAACATCCCGTAGTTTCACAAGTGTGGATGACAGAGAAGCAATCATGTACCTTGATCTGCTGGCTACATTCTTCCCAATGCACTAACCCAGTGTGAGGGTGGTATCCTTGGCCAAAAGGGCAAATTCATGTTGAATTTGCTGTCAACAGAACCCTCAAGGACTTTTCTGCAAGGGCCATCCCTGTCCAGTTGGCCCCAGTCTCCCTAGTTGCAGAGGTTTATTCCATCCCAGCTGCAGGACTTTACATTTGCTTAGAATGGTATGAGGTTCCTGTCAGCCAATTCCTCCAGCCTGTCAAAGTCACTTTGGAAAGCAGCTCTCCCGCATCTCAACCTCTTCTCCATGGTTTGGTATCATCCTGAAATTTGCTGAGAGTGTACTTTATTCCATCATCCAGGTTGTTATTAAAGATGTTAAACAGTATCAGCCCAGTATCACTGCCTCAGGGACACCGATAGTCATCAATCACCAACTGGACTTTGTACTGCTGAGCACAAACTGGGACACCAGTGGTCCAGTCATTTGTCATCCATGTTACCTGACATTCACTTACCTGGTTTAGCTATCAGGATACGATGGGAGACCAAGTTAAAGACCAGCCTCCCTGTTGTGTCTCCTTCCCTAGCTACTCCCCAACAGCCCATTGGTTATGGTGCACTTAATGCTGTGTCTATGAATGACCCATGTTCAAGATCTTGCCCACATTCCTATGGCATAAGCAATGGTAAACCTTTCTCACTTGTAATGTCTGTCCTCGTCAATTTTATATAAATTAATAACTATGTATCAGCACATAATTTAACCAGGACCTCCAATTTCACTGATCTGTCCCATAAGCACTATGCTGCAAAGTCAATCTGAGTAGCCCTTCCAGTTCTCTAGTATACACAGTATTGGATCCATAATTCATTGAATGAAACTAACTTGTGGTTCCTCTGCAGTCTTTAGAAAGGAAAATAGGATGAGAGCAGAGAAAAATAAACTGACTTTGTAGCTTTGTTTTGTTGTGATTTGTCTTGGTAAGCTGTTAATGTGTATTCAGTCAAGTCCAATGAGTTGATGCCATTTGAATTAAACTGTTTTATCCCAGCCTGAGGAGCTGCAGATTAGTCTAAGAAAATTTGGAGCAAAGAAGAGATACAGGGTGAGATAAAAGGGGAGCAGCAGGTCTGTTCCGCCCTTCCCAGTATCTTTATTTCCAATGTACAGGGTGGGGTGAGGCCATGTCTGCAGAGCAACCGAACAAGCCAAAACTGAGACCAAACAGAAGGCACACATGAGGGGTAAGGAGACAGACAAGGTGGGTCCCTGTTGTCACTAATGCAGGAGATAGAGTCTGCCAAAAATATCCAGAAATGCTGAATCAGAAGTTGTTTTTCACCCTGGCTTCTGAGTCTTAGTCTTGCTCCAGGCAACGGATAGCTGTACTTAAACTGCCATTATCTATCCAGGATTACAAATATGACTCAGGTAAAGGAGGGCAAGTAAATGCAGGTCTACTGCAGGGTTGTACACATAAGAAAATGAATCTACACAGTTTTTTTATTCCTATAAAACAGAAGAGTTTGGAGATAAAAATAGGCATCTAGTTACTGTTATCTACTTTTTTAATGTCTTCTGTCCCAATTCCTATCAGTAGAGGAAGAATAAAAATCCCAGATAACAAACATGTAAAAAAAATTGCTTACTCTTTCTAGGAAACATTTAAAAGGCCAAAGGCCATAGGCCATCACAGATTTCTTGGTTTATGATCAGAATAACTGGTCTGCAGGAATTAGCTTAGCCAGATAAGTAGTTTTACTGGCATTAATTATAAAAGAAATCACTCATTAGAAAAACAAAAAAAAAAAAAGAAGAAGAAGCTCTGAAGTACTGGCTTAAAATATTTTGACTTTAAAAAGCCGGAAGGACTTTAGATTATAAGGAGTCCACCGTGATCCTGTACCTGGAAAACCTGGAAAACTTTACTAGTCTTTTCTTAATTGGTATGTTTTGTACCACATCAAAAACTGGATAAAGTTCCCACTGGCTAGCAGAAATAATTAAGCTTACCATTTTATATAAGTGGTGCTTTCAAAGTAAAGCATGACCTTAAAGGTGCGGTTCTTTGAACCTCCCTGACCCTCCTGCTCAGACCATTTGAAACCTTTGAGGTAAGCAGAAGTGACAGGTGTTCAGCAGCCTTTGAAAACTCTGGTAGCAGCTCCATAATGTGGAATCTGTAGCTGTTACTGCAATTTGAAGATCAGAAGATGGACACAGCAAAGCTCAGAGATTTTGATGAAGTATAGATGGCAGCAGAACAGTGAAACCAGAGTTAGAGTTCCAGAGTCGCCAACACTGTGTAAAAGTACACTAGCTCACACTGCCTTTCCAGAGTAGGAAGATACACAAAAGACATACTGGCACTAATATAATACTATTTATTTTGTGGAGCCTTTCACCTACAGCTCTTTCCAAAGGAATTGGCAAGGGTACAAGCATGGCAGTAGCAAAGTGACAGTTGTGGCACCAGTGAGGTGCATGGCATCTCTGCACATCAGAGAGATGGTATCAGTCAGGGCTGGTAGCTGGCATGGATCACCCTGGGGGGAAATCCTTGACCTTATATAAAAACTACACCACATAACACCTCTTACAATTGAACTGAAACTGTAGCCAAAATTATCTCCATTGAAGATGTGAATGAAATTTCATGTACTGGCGGCAGTATGGGTTGGAGTCTCGGAGCAATTGGGGCAAGGCCTTGGCCTTGTTTCTGCAGCAGTGGCTGTAACCTGGGTGCTGGTCTGGAGAAGTGAGCAGCTCACTGCTCAGCCCCTGCTCTGGGCAGTGCTACTGGACATGTAATCCAGTTGAAATGCACATTCTTTTTGCCTAAAGGATTGGTTTCGTTCCCAGCCACTTCCCACTCTTGGATCAAGTCTGGTAGAAGTGCAACTACGCCGTGACTTTTTCAGGTCATTGGCCCAAAAGGTTGTGCTTGTATGGTTTTATTACAAGGGAGGTGGTAAGAATGGCTAGTGGAACGGGACAGCTCTGTTAAATGTCAGTCAGCAGTGTTACTGAATTAAAAGCAAAGACTGTAACTGCACAAGCAATGCAGACAAAGGCAAAAAAGCAGCTGGGTGTTTTGGAACTGTTTGCACATTTCTGAAGTGTCCTTATGTCATAACTCAGCAGAATTTTTTAAATAGGAATTTCAGAGTATCTTAGTTGGAAATCTAATTAAAACATGGCAAGGTTATGCACAGAACATTTTTAAAGTTGTTGTTCGCATTTGTTTACAAGAATCCTGGATAAAATCCCTTCTTCCCTTGCCTAGATTGTACTGCCTTTGTTATCTGTGGTGCACTGATGTTTGCAACTCTCTTGATTACTATTGGAAAACAGTTATTAAACAGGTTGTTTCATTCATAACAAAAGTTCCCTAGAAACTGGCAGGGCTAAAGGATTTAAAGGTCTCATTCTGAAATGCAGATCATATCTTTTTATTAAGAATTTCTTTGTGGATATTGGAAATGTAAAGTTGACATTTCAAGAGAGATCAGCACAAGCAAAGTATACAGTGCTTAGGAAGAGAAAAGCCAGATTCTTCTGGCATTATTCATAAAGAAAAATATTGGGACCTCATGTGAATCAGCAGGTAGGAGGCTGCAACATACCAGCAATATCATGGTGCTCTTGAGTGTGTTTGGGAAATGCAGAGGTTCAGAACAGGTCTAAGCTCTTGATTTAATTGCTTATCTCTCTACTAGTCTGATTTTTCTCCTCTATTTGCTTTACTTTCTTGCCTTATCACTCTCTACCATAAGAAATAACAACACAGATTTTGGCCCTATGTTTTGCATCTGCCCACAGAGATAACTTTCTGTAACTGCCATTTTCATTTTGGTATTTTCCCCTTCCTTATCACACTACGCACATGCTCCCTCTTCCAAATCTGCTAAGAAAGTATGCTAGCAATGTGCCTTTACATGTTTGACAGAACGCTAGCATGCATAGGATCACTGATTATTAAAAAGAAGCTGTCTAAACAAAATCTTCCTTTTTTTTTTTTTAACTTTATGTACATTTGTTCAGTGTTTATGCACATTTTAATTTGATTGCACAGAGTCTGCTTGTACAGTTGCCCCTTTCACCCTTTTTTCTTTTCATTCTGCCTCCCTACTCTGTAAACAAAATGAAATGGAAATGCCCTTAAGCTGATCATTTAAAAGAAATCATGGATTTGGAATGTTTTCATTATGTATCAACTGTAGTTAAAAAGACATAGTTTTATATTTGGGAGCCTACTTTGCTGCACATTTACAAATCAGAGAGTTGAGCACTTGTCTGCAGACACACTCACGAGCAAAAATAGCACGTTCCCAAGTGGTATCATTTGGGGAAGCTGTAGTACAAATTCCCTGGCAGCTGGGAAAGCAGGACAGAGTGTAAGGCAGCACTAACAGAGTTTCCCTGGTAGAGGGGAACAGATCTTGGCACTCTAGAAGTCCCTTTGGGGGCCATGTGCAGTTCTTAACAAGAGCATGATCCTACAGGGACACTACCAGAATGGCATCAGGAAAATTTCCTAGTTTTGTAGTGTTACAGTGATTTACTTCATTCAGGGTGTTCTCAGATCTTTTTCCTTTAGACATGTATGTTTTCTTCACCATAGCTTGTTCACGTGTCCTTGCCCTGAAGCAATGCAAGAATGGACCATACCCATAGGAGTGTGGCTGCTTGGGAGCCCCACACTGCCACATCATACATTTGGGTGCAGCCTCCCATAATTTTAGGTATTTAGGCACTGTAATAATACTTGTGGAATTAAAGCTCACTGAAGGTAGACTGAATTAATGATTTTAGTCTACCCCATGTATGTTCTGAGACACTTGCAATGAGGCACAATAACTCTGCCATGTGCCATGGAGAAGATGAAACTCATCTATGGAAGAAACTCTGTACTGCTGACTTCACCCGTGAGAATTTTGGAAGCGTTCCAGCAGCAAGGTATCCATCAGTCAGTCACCTGTTTCCTTCCTCTCCGCTGCAAGGTTCATTGCCAGTTTCACCTGTGAATGTCCCAGCTCAGACCCATGCAGGAGATCAGCTCTGCCCTGCGGACGCCCAAGGGCAGCACTCCAGACAGTGTATCACTCTTCTCTTAGCACCTCAGACCTTTCAGTAAATCGTGTGACAGTTTACCCTGGGGCACTGTGACTGTCCCTGTTAGGCTTTTGGGTAGCACAGTAATTGAAAGACCTTTGGCTGTGCACACTCCTCCTTACTGATTGTTGTAGCTACGGCCAGGTGCAGAGCCAGTGCCCAGAGATGGATTGTTCTGCAGTGGGTAGTGCCCTCCTTGCAACATGGTGTAGATCCAGTCTAGGAGGTATTTGTGGGGTATTACAAAATGGCTTGTGACCCGAGACAGGAATGGAGAGATCATGTGCACTGAGGGGCCGCTGGGATGGCAGCTGTTGCCTGTTGCAATCCCTGTGGCACAGCTGCATGCAGACAGGAATGTCTGGCACAGAGGGAGTGCACCAGTGAGGGGATTACACGCTCATGGCGATTAAGACAACCAGGAATGCATCAAGTAGTTTTGCATAAGGCTTGAGAGGTTAGCCAGAGGCAACCATGCAGATGAAAGTTTTGAACACCATCCCAGCCCAGAAGTTTGGTGCCATCACTAAACTGTGACAGGTTTAGAGTGGCTGCCTTAGTGTTAGAAGTCAATAAGCAGTGACCCTGTGGGGATTTGAGAGAAGACCCAGATATGATGTACTAGTGGCTAGAATGTAAGATACTATTTGCCTCAAGAAGAGTTTGTTTAGATGGGTTGGGCTGATGGTGGCATTATTTGTTTGCCTTGAGGAGCACATCAATAAAAAGGTTTGCAGATGTAAAGTGGCCCCAAAAGCAGGTAGCTGAGGATCTGCTGACAATGTGTATGGTGCTGACATGCCCAGGAGGTCTGGCATTTACCTGCTTGAGGAGAAGGAATCGTGTTCTGCTCTGAAGAGAATAATTACCTTTCTCAGCGTCTGTGCCTGCAGTTACCTGCTGCTTTGGTGTATGAAACTGCATTGTGGGACAAGAGCAACCAGAGGAAGAAAATCCTACCACTGTTTTGGTTGGTGGAGAGCACATTTGTCTGACTGAAGGCTAGATGGGGGTGCCTACAAAGGTGCCAGTGTGCTCAGTGTCTTCAAATGCTCCCAGAAATTGCAGTTTTCCTCACTGCAGCTGCTTGGTACCACTATAGCAGGGAGTGCAGTGCTCTGATGTTGCCATTGTTTATTTTGACACTGTTTATGTGTCCCTGTTTGAGACTGAAATATGGTTAAAAGCTCTAGATACAGGCTTGTACCTCTTCTTTCTTAACTAAGCTCACAGAGATTGGAATAGTTATGGATCATAACTTTTAATTAAAAAGTAGGTAAGAATTAAAATACCAACATTTCAAGTGTCCTCATAACAATTAAGTGGTGCGGAATAGGCAGGAAAATTGGGAAGTGCAGTGTCCTTTGTAAGCTGAGCATCATGCAGTGAGCGATAATGGAAGAGGCGTCTCCAGCAGGGACACTGCCATCAAACACAGAGTCTGTAGAGACAGGAACTCTGCATAAAAACCTATCCTAATTTGTCTGATCAAAGCTTCCTGTCAGATTCAAGTGCAGACCTTCTCCACCTAGGCTGTTTGTAGGACAGTGTGTGTGTGTGGTGGGGGTAGTGTTCAAGAACCTGTTCAACAAGTGCCAAGTGCCATTTGTTTAATGCCAAACCTCCTGTGTGAGGTTAGATGTACGTGCCAATGTCAAATATCTTAATCTGAGCCCTAAGTACTGATATAATTCTTTTCTCAAATGTACGGTCAAAGGTAGGCAGTGTATAAGTTCAACAAGGTTTGTGGCTTATGGTATCTTCTTAATGAATATCATTGCATTGCATATTAACTGCCTCAGCAGTGTCCTTATTAAAAATTTAGCTTGCTATTTCTACAGTAAACAAGATGATGCTTGCTTTGCAATAGATAACACAAACTAGTTCATGAACACCAGCCCCAGCAAAGGCTTGTTTGTGGTGAGTTTGCACATCGGGGTTCAGCTTTGTGCAGATTTTCTTTGGCTTAATAAGGATTGAATTTGTGCCGAAGCCTTTTCTTTAGTGAACCGCTAAGAGGCTCTCTTACCATTACCCTGCTGCTTATTTTCACAAAACTTCTAAGAGTTTAATACCTTTGAGCCATCTGTCTCTCTTTCAAATCATCCAATTCATTCAAAAGTTATTGGTGGAGGCGACAAGGAGCCTGACACAGAAAGGGAGACAGACCAAAAACACAAAGCCTGGCCATGTCAGTGGCATTTCCTTAGGAAATCAGTCTAAATATAGATTGCACAAAAAAAAAATCTTACAAAAAGTCTTTGTGGACTAGATCTCTTTCATATAAATTTCTCCAAGTTTTGAATTAAAAATTGGCTTATAGTAACAGGTAGAAGAGAATTCCAGCCTATAAATGGGTGCTTTCCCCTATTTTTCAAATGCAGCATGAGAGAAAGCCGAAAACAAGGCCTGAAACCAAGAAGTGGTATTAGTTGAAGAAGCACCTTTGCAGTTAGAGGAACTGTCCAGCTGTAGCAGCGGGATCTGCTCAGAAAGCTGCACCTAATAGACATGGACATCTGACTTGCCAGTTCACAGAGGCCTTCTACAAGGCCATCATTTATACTTCATGTTGTCGTATCTGTCTCGGAGCTCTGGCATTACCTGTCAAGTTCAAATCTGCTCACATTGAGTAAGTCTCTTAAATCAGCCCATGACAGCTTAGGGAACAGTGCTATCTGCATTGCAGCCACAGTACCATTGCTTCAGGCTTTCAATAGTCCTTTGACAAAATACACCTAGTGCTTCAAAAAGCTTGCAGTAATGGCTCTAACCCTTATCTTCATGCACTGTGTGTAGTTCCACCCAAACAAAGGAGGTTATGTTGAGCAACTGGGTGAGTCATTGTAGGTTCCAAACTGAGCATAGGCTTAGGAACAACATTTGGTTACAACAGACGGGAGGAGCACATGCTAAGAAAGATGTAACAGCAATTGAAAACGTAGCAAGGCCAGAGGCAAATGATATGTGCATATGGTCTGTGTATGAGTACATACACAGTATTTCTTCCACACTCAGTAATTAAAAAAATTAAAACATTGCCTGGTGGGAAATTTAGGTTTCTCATGTTAAAAAGTGATATATAATTTCATTAGATGGTAAAATGAGACTATCATATAACATTTGTCTCCACTTTCCCTATAATACAGATAAAAATATTCTCAGGGCATAAATAGCAATGGACTTTAGTCATAACTGTACAGTTGCTTCATTATGTTATTTTACTGCAACGGGGAAGTCTTCATGACCATATGGAAAGCCCATGCCCAGGGCTGACTAGCAATGCCTGATAACCCCACACAAACAGGTCACCAAGTGGCACTGGTGGTGCTCCTGGGCATCTGAGAAACAGTCTGGTGCTGTTAAAAATCAGAGTTTTCATGACGTGTGCTTGTCATATGGGATGTGGCTACCATAGCAAATACCCCGTATGTGGATCAGATATCCTGGTCAGAGGTTGAAGCAAGCTGGGAATTCTTTCCCACTGGGGCCCCATGTCAGGACCTTAGAGGCCCATGCATTAGATGACACCACAATATACACTTTAACCCTTTGGGCTGCTTGCCTGTTTGTTATCGCTACACTTTCTGATTTATTAAATTATGATACAACACAGTGGAACAGATACAGTATGACAGGCTTTCAGCATTAAATCAATTTTGTAATCATTTCATGTCTGGAAATTCATTTAAGATATGTATCAGTGCCCAGGCTGAATCATGCCAGAGGCATTGGGCATATTTACCCAGCCGTGGTGTCTCAGGCACAGGCTGCCCACCACACCAGGTATAAACAACATCCCTCACCTACCCCTGCAATGAGCAGGTGCTTTCATTCGGTGGCTACAGCTTAATAGGATTGCAAAAGCTGTACGTGCCAGTCATCCCATTGCAGGGTAATTTCTAATGACCTGCCTCTCTGTTGTGTCTCATTTGTGGAAGAAGCCGTCACACAGCTCATCAAAGTGAATTTAGCGCCATTTGTACTTGCCTGTCAAGTGTCTAAGCTCTTGTTTAAGCATCTCGCTTATCACAGTGAGAAGGTACTAAAGGTTGTTGTTGTCCTGTCCTTTTCAATTATAGCTGGACAGTATTATAATAAATGACGACAGAAGTAACCAAGTTTCAGAATAGAAAATGAAGGATTGTATTATACTGGAGCTGTTACTTAGCATCCCACAAATCAGTCAGCTCATAGCTATAACATTTTACTGCTGAGGACCTGCATTAGCAGTAGCCTTGTTTCCAAGGCTTTGCTATATATATAGTCTTTGCTACCTTATTAATATTCACAAGATGAGAGAAATATAGCCATGAATATCTATCTAGCAATAGACCATTTGGGAAAGGCACAAAAGTATTGATTTCTATTTTGCAGTGTTCAGTGATCATTAATTTCCCCACACCAGTTACCATAATTAAGGCTCTCTCTCTTGAATGTGAACAGATGATAGCACACCACACAGGCAGGGGTTTGATGTGCAATGAATAAACCGAGATTTTTCACTCCAGCTCCCACCTTTTAGTGAAAGTGAGGACATTACATAAATATAAAATGAGGATGGGATCTGAATTGTTGAAAACTCGGGTAATTAATCTTTTCTGACAGTGAGTGTTGACTGAGCACCTTTATGGGACTTGGTGGCCCCACGAGCCAAATGCTGCTCAGGCCATCCACCTGCTAGGGCAGTTGCAAGTACTCCGGGGTGCTGAGCAGAGCCAGAGGCTGTCACAGCTCCTTCAAAGAGGCTGGGGACTGAACTGAGTGTCTTAGACTGTAAATTGAGTACTTGCTTTGGATACTCTGTGTCAGTCTAGTTTCCCACACTAACCCCAGTGAGAAAAATCAGGCAGCTCAATGCTGTTCTGCATTAACTTTATTTTTTATTTCATTTTTTCATGTCTCTGAAATAGGATTTTCTTCTAACTTCTTCTAACTAAGGAGTATTCCTTGGAGCTCAATGAGAACTGGGAAATATTTTCCTAATACTGAGCAATTACAGAGTTTTTTTGATAGAGGTCCTGGGAAAAATCATGTCATATGTGTGTCTGGTTTGGGAACAATTAAAGTGTTTGAATGTACATTTACATGCATGAAAGTCACCTTTGGACTGAGATTAAGCCCAGAAAGCATCAGCCCCAAAGGCACTACCTTGACAGAACTTCTAGGAAATGTAAATGAGGGTTAAGAACTGAATTTGTTGTTGAGCAATTATCTTCAAAGCAACTAACACTAAACTAGTCTTCTGCAGAAAATGATGACGTTCTCTTGCATGGGAAAGGCAAGCTGCAAAACCCTCTGGTAACTGCAGTAGTGTGATGCGCTCAGTCTTCAGCAATGGAAAAATGGGCTGAGAATAGGCAGGAAAAGAATGAGGGACACTGGCTGGAGGCTCGGGTTTGTAGAAGTCTTGCAGCCAAAACTCCTGAGTGAAGCAACGCCTGGTAGGAAGGGCTGCATGGGCAGGCTGGGGGTGGTTCTTTGCTTTTGGAGGCTGAGGATCTTCTCTGACACCTTTGCCCCTCCCAGGATGATTTAATTCAGGTTTGAGCAAGTAATGTCAGTGCCCAAACTCATGTTCAAACTCATGTCCAAATCATTCTCAACCACTCTGATTAACTGTTTGTGTGTATAATGACAGGCTGGGAGTTCTGCCTTGTGGTACATTATGAGAAAGGAAGAGAGTGTCGCCTGCTTTCAAGAAGAGAGAGGCTTCCTTCATGTTTTACTCATCACTGAAGATTTATTACATCCAAAGAAATGCTTTTTCTTCTTAAGCTTCAGCTTTGGAAAGCTACAATGCCACATTTTCAAAGCCAATTTAGTTCTTGTGGTGTACAGTTTAATAGAACAACTTTATTAGGGACATATCTCTTCAAGAAGTAGTACTAATTTGAAAAACTTGGAGTAAATCTTGCTTAAGTTTGATTTCTTTTTTATGATATAAAAGTGCTGGATGTACATAAAAAGGCAGGAATTCCAAATGTAGTCGTTATATATAATTTGAATGACAACAGTATGAGTTAAATGTATGCTTGCTTTTTAAAGATAATATAATTGTGCTTCTTGCAAATTAGGTAATAGAAATCATGTGATTAAGGAGCTGCTGCAGTTTAAAACCACCTTCTTGTTACAATAAGAAAGAGAAAACAAAACTTTGTGCTCATTTTACTGGGTTAATCAGCAATTGGAAAGTTGAAAACGAGTTGATACCCAGCTCTATCCTATCCAGGGAGTACAGTTGAGCACTCAGAAGTACAACAGACTCATATTTATTACTCAATGAAGAAAATTGTAGCCATACACTGTTCTTTACTGGAGGCAAAATCATGATTTGTTGCTGGATTTTAGTCTCTGGTCCTGGTCTCAGTGCTGCCCCCTTTCCCAGGCATCTGGCACTCAGTGATTTGTAAGTTTCAATTAAGTCGCTATAAAAAATGAGTAGCTTGAGGGCACTGGTTTATTACTGGTATCCAACTCTGTTTTCATTTACTAAATGACATTCTGAAAGCTTCTGTTCTGAACATAATCACCTTAGGGTATGCACTGAGCACAGCCCTGGATGATTCAATTATTTCTGAATGCTCTTCCCTCCCCAGAACATAGGGCTTCACACATTAGCAGCATGTTTAGTGTTTCACAGTTGTTCTCTCTGCACTCATCAGGGTTTTCCCAGGAACAGGCTGGAAGTATACAACTTTCTGTGGCTTCTTGAAAACACGTTACCATTATGTCTCTCCTCAAAGTAGCTGACTTCTCCAGATGAGCGTGTTAGAGCCGACAGATACATTTTTTTATTCTGTTTCTTTACAGCTGTGCTTTCCCCTCACTGTTTACGAAACCTTTGCATACTTTTCATAAAGCTAAATTACAGAAATTTATAGGATATGCTTTGTCCACATGAATTGTCAGGCAAAAATACAGTTTCCACAAAGTTTTCAGGGAAGCTGGTGTAGAGAATTATAATCACCATCAGCATATGTTCTGTTTCCAAAACTGTCCCATATTCTGCAGGACAAAAACAGTCTGGATCAAGAGGTGAACCATGAACCTCCGAACTGCAGCAGGTCTGCAATTCACAGATCAGAGCTGTCAATAAATTTGCAGAGCTGTGACAATAAGTTATATAGATGAGGAAAAAGTGCTGAAAAGAAGGAACATGTCAAAGCTTACACATCTTTTCAGAAGGGATATCAGGAGTGAACATGTTAACAAGTGCTGAACTTCAATATTTTTGGTTTTGTATGGTTTTCCAAATTTCAGTTCATTTCATAGGCAATTTCTGAGTAACAAGACAGCAGTCACTGGCTGAACTGCCATGTATTTGAGAGTTTCCTGAGTCATTAGTGAAAATCAGAAATATGCATGTTAGCTATGTCCCTTATCCAATGTGATTTTGTGCACTCCTCTTTCCTGACCCCCCAGCTGCTGTGGTTCCATTGCCAGTACTGTGCTGGCATATCCCATGTGTCAGAAGGGGCTGTGGGAATGGGTTTTTCCCTCCTGTCTAATCCAGGTACACATGCTCAAAGTAAGTCTTTTTGCCCTCTGCTTTGCTACTCAACACCTCTGCCATTTCAGCTGCCCCAGCTCAGTCCAAACATACACCAGGGTATTGCTGGGCACACTGGTATTGTAGTCACTCAGACTTAAACTCTCGCAGGTATTTTATGCTGATGTGATGGGCTGGAAACTTGTAGTAAAAGCATTCCAGATTTGTCAGTATTCTAGAGAACTAATGTGTCTTTCAATATCTCAGCTGATGGACTTCTGAGGAAGCTAAAGCTGCGAAGGTCTCTTGAGCTGGTACAGGGTCAAGTTTCCAGATTCCCTGTGCCCTTTTCAGGATCCTGGAAGTCGTGGCAAAGGCTTTCATATGTGCAGCTCAGGGCACTTCTGTTCATATGAGGGTCTTCTGAGTTCATGGACTCAAGATGAATGACCTCAAAACACCTCAGAACTGCCAAGTTTGGAGCTCGTGACTGGTGCTGGCTGCTCCTGGTGTAGCTGTTGTCAATGGCTTTGGTCTTGATTTCATAGCAAAGAATGTGTCTTTGCATCCTTGTCCTTCAGATTGAAAATCTAGGGGCATTAATAAAGGCCAGAGCCAAGCATTCGTTTCCTGGTATTTCTGAGAGGTGAATATGTTAGAATTTCATTTTGGAAGAAAATTTAGAAAAATTACTTTTGATCCTGCAGAGAGTGAAACTGAATTTCTACATCTCCTGCATGTGGCAAATACTGCAGACACATACCTTCCCAGCTGCTCAACAATCCCAGAGCAAACCTGGAAGAATGTGAGAAATAATCACAATGTTCGAGAGCCTCAGGAGCAACAAAAGCTTACAGAATGTGGAAGCAGAGATGGCCTTACTGAAGACCAGAAAATCCATCTTTTTTTTTTTTTCTATGATCTACCTTGAAAATAGATTTTTATTTATAAAAGAACATGAATTACATACTAATTCCAAAAGGACAGATTTTGCATCCACTCAAGCTTGGCAAACAAAATTGTATTATAGCTTAACTTCTATTGCTTCTGCAGTGCGAAAAAATTGGAATACAAGAGGAAGTCAGGGCATAAAATATGAATTGAGGCTTAACAAAGGCATTGTTAAAATCTTGCCATCTGTGAAGGGATGAGGTGTAATATTTCTTCCATCTGCAATTCAATGAACTTGTACCAATGCAAATCTGATTAAATCAAAGCGGTAATCACGTCCAATTATTTTTATTAATGACCACAGCTATAATCATTGTAAACATAGAGTTTCTGACACTTAATAGAAAGATCTGACCTCGTGAAGCTTAAATCCATTAGTTCATTTAGCCTGGCCTCCTGTCTATCTAATGGCTTGTGCTAAAAACAGAATTTGGTTGTTTGGCTTCAATATCCTCCCCAGAAAGTCACCCTGTATTGACTAGGAGACAAAACTTAAAAAAAATATAGTAAGTGTGAAAACATATGCCTAACTTCTAATTTGAATTTGTCTGTCCTCACATTTCAGCCTTCTTCTTGTGCTTCCTTTCTGGAATGAAGAGATTTTCACTGTCAGGTATCACTGCATTCTGACAGAACTATTTGTCAAGTTGGTTTTGTTTATATAGGTGAAATTACTGCTCTTCACTATGCTATTACTTTATCCAATACTTAAACAAT
This sequence comes from Dasyornis broadbenti, assembly GCA_013397935.1. Taxonomy (NCBI): domain Eukaryota; kingdom Metazoa; phylum Chordata; class Aves; order Passeriformes; family Dasyornithidae; genus Dasyornis; species Dasyornis broadbenti. Next base: position 873,845 of record VZRN01002384.1, on the reverse strand, counting down.
TCCTTTAGCTGTTTTTTGAAACTTCTCATTTTTTTAAAAAAGGGACATCAAATCTGTCCCCAACATCCTTCTCTATTTATTATTTCCCTGACATATCCTTAGGGATCAAATTACACAGCATTTTTTCCACAGCATTTTTTTTCCACAGCATTATACAGCTATTTATTCACCTAGACCATTTCGGAATCACTGACTTCATTATCACAGCATCTTTTCAAAGGATGCAGTCACTCACCTGAAGAAGGAATGAGTTTTACCTCCTAAGGGCAGGGCTTCTTTGGCTGGATGGAGGACAGGCGAATGCAGGAAAGTTACTGATTATGGAGAAATAAATTGATTCTAGGGGAAGCTTGAAAATCCCTTTGTGGTTGTCCTGGGGCAGTATTTTGGATTTTGAGGTTGGCAGTTTGACAGTGTTGAAATAGAGGAGCAGGGAGCACAAGAGCTTTTGGGTGGGAAGTGAGTAGCACCTCCTATTTACTGAGATGGTATCCTGTGTGATTTATTGCTCACAGTATGGATACAAATGATACTGCCTTAATACTGTCTCTATCATATTTTTAGTATGTTTCTAGTAACTTCCATCGGGGAAGAAAAAAATGTGTATTTGAGGTTGAAAATCTCTTTCACATACATTCTAGTCAGAGTCAGCCTCTTGAAAATCCATTTAAAGAGCAAATCATGGGCCTCTGAAAAGAGAGGCAGGAAAAACTTAAAAGCATGAAATTCAGTGATTTGGAATAAAGGAAGCTTAAAACAGACAACATCTGTTGTTTTCAATCCCATGGGATTTTCTGCTTTTTTTTTTTTCCAAATCCCAGACCTTAATGAAGAGTAATGTCAGATTTAGAAAGGGAAAAAAAAATGGTTTATACAAAATTAGAAATGTGTCTGGAAATCTGAAATCCTTGAGTATGTAAGCCAGTGTCTGCTCCAGATCTGTCTTTGCTAATGGAGAGTGGTCCAAGTATTGTGTCATCACAACAATTTACAAGTGCCACCACATACTTAATCAGTCTACAATGGGATAAATATTTGCTGGAGAAAAATAATTTCAATTTAATTTTTAATGGTCAAAACTGGATGCAGATTTGGACCTGGAGGCTAAGTGGAATTGCCATGGCATGTACAATAGCAGAGGCTACTAAAATAGTTGTGAGATCACATAATTTCAGAGATATGCAAAATGTTTCAAAGAATAACCAGGGTTATTAAGATATCACTAGAAATAGTTTTTTATAGACAACAGGTTTTTTATACTAAATTTCAGCATACTGAAGAGATGCATAGGTAAATCACCTTCTGTCAAAATAACTTTGATATCAACTTTGTTTTCTTAAGGTTTTGGAAAACTTTAAAGCAGTTCTGAGATATTGAATCAACATCGCAATAAATGTCGTAACTGGCACTGCAGAACTCTTCAAGTAACCTGTGGTTTCTGCTTTTTTTGTTAGAAAAGAATGTGTAAAGGGAAGGAATCTGAAAATAACTACAACACTTCACAGTTTCTGTTGCTGCAGGTATGGGAATAGCCTTTTGGTAGTATAAACTCATCACATGCATTGACACATTTTTGCACATGGTGCCATGAAGCCAGACAGGGGAATTGCTGAATTATATCACGATCTCTAAGCAAACTGACCTCCTATGCAGATTTCTGGCTTAAGTGAAGAACTAAATTGATTGTGCGAAATTAACCTGAGCTTCTTGCCACAAGTACATCCCTGAAAATTTAAATTCTCTCTTGCTTGTGAGTAAAAGTTCATACACCCTTAACTGTGTGAGGGAACCCAAGGAAAAATCTTTGGATGCGTTGTTAGCAGTTATACTGACTGGAGGGATCTAAGTTCTCACTACTCCTTGGTCAGCAAGTTGCACTGATCATGAGTGCCACCAAGCCAATATCCCTTCCTCAGCTGAAAATCCAATTACCATCCTTATTTTAATCACATATCTTGCCTGTATCTTTTGTTGCTGTTGCAGCCTTTCGGCTGGTTTTCAGAGCCCTGCTGCAGTCCAGTTGCTGTTGCCTTCTTGCGCAAGGCTTTGGCAAATCTGACATGTGTTGACTTTCCCTGCCGGTTGACTTGACATCCACACAGCATTTGAGCTCTTGTTCACCCATCTGCAAAGACCTGTCAACTGTAGGTCATGGTAACCTTAAGGAGCCTTCACTGTGTCCTGCCCAGAGCTACAGAGCTGGGCTGCTGAAACTTTGTGTCGCAGGGAAAAAGGTTTTGAAGGATGACTGCATGGCCTTCTCAGGGCTGCTAGAGCCATTGCCATTCACTCCCTGGACACATGCAGGAAGGGCCATGCAACAGAGCTCTTTGCTTATAGCCTCTCTCTTTCCCCCTGTAATTCTAGTCTTGTTTGCCAAGCCAAATGAAGAGCTGGCAGGGTGAAATAAATGTACGTGGTGCTAAGCAAGTCCTTCCCTTTGCACATACATACTGTTACATGCCTATAGTGATAATAATTCTAATTTGCCTGTGAGCTGCACTGAGGAGTGCTTTCAAGATACACATCTCTCTTAAGCTCCTTCAGAGTCTTTACAAGCAGCATGTGTATGGAAAGAATTCAACATCTCTGGAGTGCGTCACAGATAGGTTTGTTAAAGCAGTGTGTGTATGGCGTTTTTTGTTAGTGGACTATAAAGTAATGAAAAATTTAGTCATTCAGCTTTGATTTCCATTCTTATTAATGCTGCTGCCACATCTCTTGTTACAGCTGAGTTGCAGTGGTACAAGGGAGGATTAGCTTGATTCCCAGCTTTATTAATGATGCTGATACAGTTATTTTATTAAGGTTCTTGTTATTTTTGCTTATCTTGGACTGCTTGGAGAGATTTTTATGCAAGTAAAAAGAAGGGGCATGAACTCTGTGGTAAATCCACTGACTCAGTTTAATATTGACAGCTTTATCTGGACTTAAGCCACTGTATATAGGATCCAAATCTGAGCTGACTTCTGACTGCTGAGCACGTAGGAATTAATTTTTTTTTCCCTTTCTTTCTTTTGTGAATTTGGTACTGTTTCAATGTTTGCAGTAGTCTTGTAAGTCTAGATGGTTTAAGGTTGATTCACTGTGTGAGCTGACCATCTGCTCTTGGTAATTGCAAATTCACTTCCAGTATTAATGAACTGTTCCTGTGTTCTTGCATTTCTCTAAAATGCCTCAAGCAACTGTTCCTTCTTCACATGAAAAAGTCACAGCAGCTGTGGGATTCACAAGGACCTCAGTGCTTGTCTCTTGCTACATTTCTGGCAGCAAACCACAAAGTGCAAATAACTTTTCTAACTGCCTAATAACTGCAAACCCATTAAATGTAAATTCTGTGACACCAGGAAAAAAAAAAAAAAAACACTTGCTTTAAAAGTACCCTAATGGGATTAGAGACTGTATGAACACCTGTGGTTGCTCCCAGGGCCACCTAACAGGAACATGTTAGAGATAGGGACCCAGCTTTTCTTTGTGTGTTGGCCAGAGGGACTGCAAGATGCCCAGTGGAGCTGGGGCTGGAAGCATCAGGTGGGGATGTGCTTCCACATCTCCAGGCACCACCCTCCCTCATAGTTGCCTTCATAAAGTGGAAAAACACTCATGCCACTTCCCACATTTGTCTTTTGCTAACAAATCAACAGACTTCTGTTTTATTAACAAAAAAAAAAAAAAAAAGTTATCTTCATGAATGCATCCAGATCTGTCTTAAATTTATTTACCCTCCTTTGATAAAGGACCAGTCCCAGCAAAAGCCCCAGACAGTGCTTTTCACACTGCTTCCCAGCACACTGGTTTGGTGTGCAGGGTGTGCTGCACCTTGCACAAACTGTGTTGGTCTCCTTGTGCTCTGGAGCTGTAGTCACAGCGTAAGCACTGCCGTGGCATCCCTGTGCGCTGCATCGGGACCAGCCAATTGGCACAGCCCAAAGATCCCCGTCACACCCTGCTGCGAGGTGTTCCCCCAAGGGCAAGAGGCATCAACCCAAACACTGTCTCCTGTACTGAGGTACTTACCAACAGCTGCCACGAAATATCCTTATGAAATGCAAAAGCCAAAATCCTCTTCCTGCACACTGAACTGCCCAAGTTTTACATTTGGACACAAACTACCCGATCACGAGTTTCTTGTAAAACAGCCATCCAAGGACACAGTGGCACTCACATGTTGTGTTGTATTGTACCTTAATGCTTTTGAGGTGTCTGACCACCAGCTAAAAGGTACTTAAACCCACATTCCCCTGTCTTAATAGAATGTTTCACCACAAGGTGAACCAAGTACATGAGAGCAAGCAATAGAAGAGAAATAAATATACATTTCTACTAAGGTCATTGGTTTTTATTGGGCTGCCCTGAAATTTCGTTTTAGGAAGTGTGCGACATTTATGCTGTTTAATGATCTGTGGCACAAGTGTGGAACATGACAGAGGTTGCAGAAGACACAAAAGTATTTAACTAATCCAGATGGCAGAACATAAAGGAACTTAAATGGGACATAATTAAGCTAGGTGTATGCACAGCACAATGGCAGATGAAATTCAATATTGCAAAAAGCAGGGCAATCAATAGCTGTGAAGAATAATCTGATCTACATTGACCTTTTGTAGTTTTCTAGATAACCTGTCACAAGCTTGCAAGAAGACATTTAGATGTGATGTCCAGCCTTAGGCTCTGTAGGGGCCATGTTCCTGTGCCTCCTGTGGAAGTTCAGGTTTGATGCACTCCATAGAGCACAGCTCTGAGCAGGTCTCCTCTTCTAATTTTCATCTGTTCCCCTGTGTCCCTCACAGAAGGGTGTGATATATTCTCTGAATAACCAGTGAAGCCCCGTTTAGAGTTAAATTGGAGGAATTGAGTATTGCTTCTTTTTGTTATAATACACCTGTGTGTTTCTCAGCATACTGAGAAACACCCTCAACTTTCTTACCCGCACACCAGCCTCCACAGTGGTTTCTCTGTGCACGTGTTTGTTGCTACAGTTCTCCAGCAAACTCTGCTCATTAAATCCCCCTCACGGTTGGCATCCTTTCTGTTGACTGCTGCAGCTCGCCAGGCTCCAGTGAGTGATGTTCAAAATGCACAATTGATTTTAAAAGTGGCCCGTTAAATTTGGCTACTCGTTGTTTACTTTAGGCTTGTCACAGAGGAGTAGCTTCCCTTCTGCCAGCTGTAGCTTCTCCTCCTCATCTTCCTGATCGTCCTCCTCATCCATCTCCGCCTCGGGTTTCCAGCTGTAGGTGAGCAGAGCTGGCTACCCACAGCAGGAGCTACTGCTCCCACCGGCCTGCCAGGGCTGGGGTGCTTTGCTGCGCTAAAGGAGCCTTAAGGTTTTAATGTCAGAAGAAAAAAAAAAACTCATTTTTGGTGCTTCCCATTCCTCGTCTCCTCTTCGCTGGAAACAGACAGCCGGGGCCAGGGCAGGCGTAAGGGCTTCACGGCCTCTAGTGGGCAACGGGCAGAGCTGCAGGACTTTTCCAGCAGCTGCCATGGAAAATTTTATTTTTTAAATGGGTATATGTTTACCCTGGTTTCCTATGGAGACAAGGATTGTACAAACACTCCCTCTGTGTGCGCTCTCTCCACGCCCTCGGCAGCTCTGGAGCCTGATTTCAGGTTGATTTGACAGAGGTGCAGAGGTTTCACAAGCGGTGCCTCCAGCGTTTGTGTCAATGGGTGTGCCTGTGTCAGGGAGGGACTTCTAATGCGCTTCCTAACAGCAAGACTATGGCAGTGCAGCTTCACACAGCACAAGTGACCAAAAATCACCGCATCGGAGAAAGTTTGCATGTATGGGAAAAGCTGCTTTGAAATCCTTCGTGAATCACATTTGTTTGCATGCTCGTAGAAATCCTGACCCTTAATTTTGTTGGATAATTTGGTTATTGTAGACTTTAAAAACATGTCTCTTCCCTTTTCTCTGTCAGATAGTCCTGCTGGGAAAGGAGAGGGGAGACTCCAGGTTTCTGGTACTGCCCAGACCATCACAGCACACTGCCTGCTTTACTGGTTATAAACCTAAACCGGTGCTTAAAAGACCCAAATCTTGTATTTTCTTTCTATTTTTAGTGTCCCTATTTAGAGTGGCTAGCAGTCATTAAATATAGCAAATAAAAATGAAGCTCAGAGATAGATTCTCCATCAGAGTTCAGAGAAGCAGTTTCCATATGTCAGTAAGAACAAAGGAATTAATTCAGATCACTTAGAACTTTCCTGCAAAATGGCTGCATGTGTGATATCTTTTCTTCTCCTTACTTTTGCTTGGCTGTATTAAAGACAAGAGAAAAGATATGGCTGGACTGCAGGCTTGCTTCAGGTTAATCCAACAAAATAAGCAGCCTTTCAAGTGAACAAACGGAATCATATTGTCTCCTTCATCATGTCTTGCTTCTTGCAACATTTTTGTTTGAAAATCACTTTCTCAAGTCACAGGTTGAATGCCTTGGTTTACTTAGAGCATCCAAAATTATTTTTAAATATAGAGGAATGGACTTAGACTGAAGTTGTAGGAAGTTGATCGGTAAGTATGCCTGAAGTGGTTAGGATGGGACTTTTCATTTTAGAAGCACTTATTTCTCATGTGTTGCAAACACTTGAAATGACAGAATTACTGGTAATGACTTTTCTGAGTTCATACCACAAATGCCAAGCCTGCAAAGACTGAAAATGACTCAGATGGAACCATTCAGCTTTGTCCTTGGATACAGAGTATCTCACAGAGGTTTTTTTTACCCTCTCATTTTTCCTAGAAGTGATTTTTGGAAACAAAACCACAGTGTGGCCTTTTAGTGCTAGGAAGTCTTTGTTGCATTTGCCAAGAGAGTTAGAGGAGGACATGGCCAAGTGTGGCATCATTCACCAAGTGTGGTATGGAGAAATATGTCTAATTGGGACCATCTTAGGAGGTAGTTGAGTATTGTAAGTTAAATCAAATATTGCTGTCTCCGACTCTTCTGAAAAACCCTTTCTTTCTGCTCCCTTGTGCTAATACTATTCTTTTCTAAAACCCAGTAGTGGCCTCTGCCTTGGCTGCATTGGTTGTAAATGATAGTCTCATATGTCTGGGTACCTTCCCAGCACTGACATACATAATCAAGATCCTTATATCAAATCTCACTTTGCAGGAAATTACTTTGGGAGAATCCATCATCTTCTCTGCCCAAAGCTGCCTAATGTACTGCCAGTTTTTGTTTTTCTTTCATTTCCCCCCCGCCCCTGTAAATCATGCTAAAAGATCTGAAGCATGATGGTAATAGAAATATGATTAGTAAAGATTTTTGTGCATGTGTGTGTTGAAAGAAAATGAATTTGTCAATAGCATAACTGACCAAAGAACGAAATGTTAGTTTTTTTAATTTCTGAAACGTCAGGAAGACAGTGTTTCATACCTCAATCATGCTGAGTTCTGCTCAGAAAGAATCTTTGCATGTTTAAAAATTAAATTTTATATATCAGGAAATAGTCACCAACCAGACTAATTTGCTTTCTCTTCAGTCAGTGTGAGGATGGGAGAATCACACACTGAGGGGCACTGCTAACATGGAGAATTCATGCCCGTTCCCCTAAGTCCTTGTTCAAAATAAACCTCTGATATCTTGATTGCACACTGTTAAGCTCCAGAGCAGTTCCTCAGATGAGTTGTGAGCATGTAAGCATTTTTTTCTGCTGATGTTTGAGGCAAGGCTGTGCAGAACAAATTTGTTTTCCCTCTTGGTTGGAGACAATTTTCTTCTGTGATAAGAAATTTGTTCTTAACTGTTCTTAATTTTGATTAACCCCACCTTAAAATATCTGGGAAATTCATGATACGCTACAAGAGGTGTGTGTGGATCTGATTTTGTTGCAAGAGGTGGGAGGGCTTATGTCTGTGGATGTGTTGTGAAAACTTCATGTTTTCAGCAGAATTGAAAGAGGAGATGCTGGGACATTTGTTTCCTTCCAAGCTCCAGTCTGCAGTAGTAAAGGTAGTAAAAACTTGTACCAGGAGAGCTGCATTGTGGGTAACTCTGCTTGTCTGTTTTCACAAGTATGGCTATGAATTTGTGCATGTAAATGTAAGAGCTGAGTTGCCATAGGCTATTTAAGGCCTAACATCCTTCACTCAACAAACGCACTTTCTATGAAGGGGCTTTCACATGCTGGGAGTGTTCTGGCCATAATTAAAATCGTCTGCATTTAGATGCTGCTGTTTATTTCTGATCTGGAACTTAATTTGGTCAGACCTTAAGACCTTAGTATCAGTAGCCTGTCAACTTTGAGATTCCATACATCCTGTGGAATTACCTTGATACATTTATCATAGTCTCAGATCCTGCTTGCTCATAAACAGGATGTTTTGGAAGGCAGCAGTCTAGTCAGATAAACTACCTGAAATAGTCACAGACCTGGCATTGAGATGTGATGCTGATAAATCTGTACTCTGGGCTGTGACACAGTCAGCTGCCTTAACTACAGCTGCTGTGAGAGACAAGAAATTTCACCCTGGGCAGTGATCATACCTGTTTCAGAAACTTCAGCAGTCCCTCTAGAGCAGCATTTGGAAGGAGGCCCTTGAAGTCTTAGGCAGTACAGGATGTGTTGCCGGCCTTTTACTGCTCCCCAAGCCAGTGGTGCTCTAGCACTTGGCTGGGTGTTTGTGGAACACTCTGTTTCCATATGTATTAGTGCTTGAAACCATTAAGTGTTCCACAGCTCTTTTACAAGAGGAGTAATTACATCCTGTTGGCAGAAATTACTCCCACTGTTTAATTTGGAAACCATATTCTTTGCTTCCAGTCTTGTGTTGTTACACAGCAAAGTGTGGCTGCATTTTCTGCCCAGGGTGGTGGCACTTCTCTGTGACGTGTGCGTGGGGGATGATAGCGATGGTGGTGCTGTCCTTCAGGACGACATTTCAGGTTTGTCTGTGACTGAGTTAATTTTAAATGGTGCAGGCATATAGCTTCAGAAATCCAGCTTTCATTCACAGCAACAAAAATATCTTTTCTAGCTCTCATTTTCCTGCACAAGGGATACTGGGCCAGCCCCCGGGTGCATTGGGTCTTGAGGCAAATGCTGATGCTTAACTTTTCTCTCTTACTCTGTCCTTTTAAAGCCTTTCATGTACAGAAGGAAACTAGCACTGCAGATGATTATTGTCTACTAATGGTGGTTTTAATTACTGATTTTTAGGACACTCAATTAACTTTTTGCTGAAAACAAGACTTTTTTCCTCCCTTGAAGCAAGCCAGTGATTCATATTTTAATATAAATTTCTTAAAAAGTTTTGTCTCATGCAGCAATTCCAAGAACTTTTATTTCTGAACTTTTTGAAGCATTTTAACATACTAATGAAATACTGTGCCTCTGTCATCCACAAAGTGAACCTCATGTTAAACAGGGTTTGCTGACATTGAAGCATGGCAAGTGCCATTTCCAGGGCCCTTGAGATGCCTTGTCACACAGCATCCCCTTAGCAGGAGCGTACAGCCACGATCCCCCAGGTCCCGGCCTGCAGGAGCACAGAGGCAAGGAGGAGGTGCCATTGAATCGAGTGTGGCTCTGCTGGTCCTTGAGAAGGGAAAAATACTGTGAAACTGAGCTTGCTGAAGAGTATTTGGAATCAGGATGGAATTTATCAGCTGATCAGTTCCATCAAACTGAAGGAAACTGGGCTCTGGGAGCCCCTGCTTTGCAGGGAGACAAGCGGGAGATCGGCAGTCCTTTGGTCGCATGATGAGTAAAGCAGAGATGCGCTGCTTGACTTTCATAAGTGAGACTCAAGCTGTAGAGCCCAGAGTTGAAAAACATTTATGTTGGCTATTAAAGGGAGCACATGTGACACAGAGATATGCCCTGTAAACTCCAGAGATTTAACAGCAGGAGAAAGACTAAATGGGGAGCAAGTATAAATGAGAGTGGTTTTTCTGAAAAGTGAGTTAGGTAATGCATATTTCGATCCTTCAAAGAATGTGTTTGATATTAAAATGCAGAAGTGTGTGGCTTTCTCATCAGATGGAGATAGTGCAACTGTCCTACTTTACGTAACAACCACAATCGTAAGTGAATGACAAATAGTTCATTATCTCTTTGGGAAATGGCAGTCAGAGGTAAGAGCATCTACTACATGAGAACTGCTCAGGAGAAAAATCCCCACTCAACACGTTATTATTACAGTTTTCTGTTTTAGATAGGAAGTTTTCAATTTGCTTTTTTATTTTGATTTTGCCTCAAAATATCCATTTTGATTCAGAGTTTCAAATAGTAATAACCCAGTATTATTTTTTCTTTTCCCTTGTTTCCTTGCTAAAAGTGATACAGTACTTTATGTTCCCTCATCTCTATAACTTTTCAAATTCCTTAATTTTTAGGAGAAAATATGAGTGTGTTTGTAGGGGAAACCTGAAAACAGGGTTCATCCATTCCTGGTAGCACAAAGCAAAACCTTTGCCTCAAGTTCTCCTCCAGAATATGCCAGGGTTAGCAGACGACATGCAGTAAGAAAGTGGGATGAAAGGAAGGGGGCATGCAGTGGGCACTGGCTCCACGTGCCCTTCCTGTGCAGGCAGCTTGGTTTGCAGTTGTACCCTGGTTATCTGTGGCGTGGTAGCATGATTAGGGAACAGCAGCAGGAAATGCTGGCAGAATCTGGGAGGCCGGCAGTTGGGAGCAACAGAGGAGATCAAAGGCTTGAGTGCATTTGCAGACTGGAGAATAATTGCAAGTCGCTCCCAGAATGCGGGCTGGCAGTGCAGCCTGGCCATCAGCTCTGTCTGGCCATGTATTCCCATAGGAGAGGTGAGTATATGGCACAGGGGGGCACATCTGCAATGCTGCACTCTGTTCTCATTCCCTGTGATCCAGCCCTCATTCTGCTTGCATCAGGGGATTCAGAAAAGCTGTTAGAGGGGAAATGGCTTGTTTTATCAAAGGAGACTTAAACAGGACTGTGCTGTAGTCTCCAGGATCCAAAGATTTCCAGGCTGACCTTGTTGCCTTCAACTGGATGGTGAAAACTAATGAGATGAACTTGAGCTGGAGGAGCCAAATGTAGCTCAGCTGTGGAGATGTTTCAGCTGAAAATGGATGTCCAAAGTATCAGAGAAGGAAGGCTGCAGAGCAGTGGTGTGGGGGATCTGTAGGGAGACACGAGCGCTCATCTTCATAGATAAGCATCTTCATCTTGCTCCTCTTTCCATCAGTGTCCTCAAACCTGTTGTTTCTTCTCAAAGAGCTCAAGACTTTCCCATATCTACCTGATGTCTCATGCATTCTGTCTTAGCAAAGCAAAATCTGAGAGTAAGAAGAAATAATGTGTTCTTGAGTATCTCAGAGTTTTAAGATGCAAAATGCAAGGTTTATAATAATTCTGTTTGCCATATTATAAGCAAATACCCTACAGTGAGAGTGTCTTTAAACTGTTAAAACTTTTCCCTGGACAGCCTCGTGGTAGAAGGTTTGGCATATTAAATATATTCAACTCCCAAAAGGAGTCCAGGGATAGCTATCCTAGCTGCATGGAGAAGTCTGAGCTCTTCTAATTACAAGTCATTGGGGGAAAATGGCAAGTCATTTATTCCTTCTCCTTCCCCTTCCCAGTGCAGTTACAGGGAGCTGAAACCATTTGTGAGTTTGCTGTACCAGCAGGATCTCAGCAAATCTCACAACAGTCTCCAGGTGAGGGATGCACAACAGTGACAGGATCCTATCCTGCTCTCCTACATCCCTGGGACAACATCTGTTCTGCCAAACAAGGGAGAGTCAGGGATCCCACAGCCAGGGAACACAGATGGACTCATGTTTGCACTGCTTAGGAAGAAGTTGGTAGAAGTGGTGCAAAACAGGGACCAGCAGTGGAGGTGATCTGTTTCCTGGGACCTGAGCTCGTTCCATGGCCACCTTGGGTTCAGCCATACTGGGCTGCTGTAGAGCTGTGGTTACAATTAGCAAATAGTGTGGCCCAATAGAAGATTTGCAGAGGGAAAAAGTCCTGATAAACCATCGTTTGTGCTACCACATTTTGCTGCTTAATTGGGGATGTACTCTAATTTGAGCCTGTGAACTGAACTAGTGGTGGCAGCAGATCTTCCCTTTCGTCCCCAAAGAACTCAGTGTACTCTCTGGAATTAAAGCACATGGAGGATGATGTAGAATAAATATATTTATTTTCACCTGCAGCAAGCTTTTTTCCTTGCTGTTCAGATGATGGTCAGCAGTCTCAGGGCAGAGAAAGAGCAAATCTTGCCCTATGTACCATAAACATTACTCCAGACATTAAACAAAATGCTCTATAAAAGTCCTTGGAAGATCTCCATCCATATAGTGCATGTCACACTGTGATATTGAGTCTTTAATGTCTTTGGCAACCTTTGCTAGAGATTCAAAATTCTGGTATTATTCAAGTGGATGTGTACTACTGATGGGTCTCATTTATGGATTTTCAAGTACACTTTAAAGGTCAAGCAAGTAATTTTAATCGGTTGTGTGTGGGGGTTTTGACAGCTGATAAGTACTGAATGTACAGGAGCACCTGGAAAGCAGATTTGCTGTATTTGCTATTACATATTTGGATTGGGTGCAGGGGTAGTGCTTTGCCCACGCTCATTTCACTCTCCATCATCAAGTTACTGGCACTGATCAAGCAGTGCATCCACAGGAGAGCACTGTCATTGCAGCACTTCTGATCTGAGTCACAGCTTGGACAGGGGCCCAGGACCAGTGTCTTATGGCTGCTGGTTAAGAGATTAGTAGCTGCATCAGGGTGATGATGTCCTTGGTTCAGAGCATTCCTGGCTACTTAATCCATGCTGCTTTCTCCTAGGCTGCCAGGCTAGTAACCATTTGGAAATTAGTCTGGTGTGGTTGTTCTGAAATTCTTGTGTGCAGATCTTTCATGCCGTGGTGGTGGAGAGCTGTCAGATCAGAAGGTGACAACTAACTGTCCTCACTTACTGTCTGCAGAACTGAAAATAAAGAAAATGAGAATATTTTGCCATTTCAACAGTATCAGTCATGGACTGGGAGGAGGGCTTGTGCTCGGCTGCTGTGAGATCAGCTTCTATCATGTGAACTAAAGGGCTGACTGCAGTGCTTATGGAAGCAGCAGTACGAACAGGGATGAGCAGAAAGGCTGACCAGCCCCAGAATGAAACAGATGAGATTCTTCTGCTTAGGGAAAAAGGACAGTCAAATTGGATCTGATAGAAGCCCACAAAGTCACCTATCATGTGGGAAAACTGAACTTGGGAGAATTGTGAGGCACGTAATGAAGTGGTTAGAGAGACGGAGTAAAGAGACAAAGGTGGATTTATTTGTATTTTTCCATGGCATTTTTGGAACATAGTAGGTAGAGTGGAAGAGACTCAAAAGGGATGAGATCTACTCATAGAAGACTAGTGATGCAATAGTCCAGCTCCAGCAGCTGGTGGGGTAAGCTCCAGCTTGCTGGGAGTTGATCAGCACACTTGGGAAAGAGACACTGTTGGCACTTGCTGCCCTTGCACACTTCCCTGATCAGAAACCCAAGGAGTTCTTCATCGAGCCTACAGCCACAGCTTGGCTGCTCTTCAGTGTGGGCAGCAGTCAGGGGAACTCATGGGCCACCAGGACACAGGCAACTGTTAGGAAGGAGTTGGTTTTAGCCCTGGCAACACTTTAAGCTGGGATGCAGCTCTCACCATAGAAAAATCCCAGAGAGAACACCAGGATTTTGCAGCCCATTCAGACTGTATCCAGATCTGACCAGTCATTTTTCATTTCTACAGCACAGTTTCTTGTGCACAGAGGATCTGGAGGGTGGAGGATTAGAACAATTTACAGTTTACAGAAACTCGGCTCTGTTTTGCTGTTTTCATGGGAACAAAGTTCGTAGCGCTGGTTTAATGGTACCACCTTGCTTTTATACTCCACGCTTTCTTAAACATGATAATGAGCTCAGCGCTGTGTAGTGCACTTAGTGCTGTGCAGAAAATAAAAGTATTTCCAGCCCACACTTCAGAAGAGCTGCTGCGATGGTAAAGGCTCTTTCAGGCTTAGGGCTGCTAGCCTAACCAGTACATACACTGGGCAAGTCTGTCAGAAAACTCTGTATTGCAAATGTAAATTTATCTGTGTAAGAATGACAAGCTCCTGTTCAAAGCACAGCACTGTATAAAGCAGTTCACCAAGGCAGTAGGTTTTACCATATTCCCCCCGTGGAACAGAGAGGGGTTTTGTATTACATTAATCAGCATCTAAGCCCTGAAGGTCACAATTATCTGGCCACTATTTTTCAGTATTAGTGATTTTAGTACATGATTAACTTTCATGTGTGCATCATTAAGATGAAGAATTGTTTTTGAAGTTTCAAATAGAGCAGTAGGTCTTAGCTGTAGTATTTGCCATACTTGCTCAGCCACTCTTAAAAGGGATGATTTATAGAAAATCCAGCTGTGAGTTTTCGTTTCTTCAAGAGCAGGAGGCGGGACTAGAAACCAACCTAAAACCAAGCGGAGCATTGATCAGAGTAGAAATGATGTAGAGCACAGCTCCGCAGACAACAGCTAAGCATCGTGGAAGTATTAGCTGGCAGCGATAAGGAGGCGGAAGCAGAGCTCGGTGACAGAGGAGCCATCTGTCAGGAACTGGGAATCCAATTTCAAGAGAGCAGAAAATGAAGTAAAGAAGAAAGTGATTTTGGTTCAGAGGTACAGTGGAGCCCAAGGATATCTGTGGACAGTAAGTTTCTATACTGGAACAGGGATGTTTAATACAGCAGCTAAGACTGTTTGAAAGGGCTTTTCAGCTTTAAAAACAGACATAAGTAGCTTCTGTATAAAATAGCTTTTATTTAAAGTTTTTATTTATTTGTAAGATATAAATAAGCTTATCTGTTTGAGGTGGCTTGTTTAAAAAACTTGTAAACAAACTTTAAAACTGCTGGTGTCCCTTACTTCAGAGGGTGTTTTTTTTTGTTTAATAAGGTCATCTGCTGTTGAGGATAAGATTTGTTCGTAACCTTTCAGAAAAATATCTTAGAAGAAAAGGCTGCTTTGGCCCCAGCTGCGAGGTGAAAGAGGGTAGGCAAGAATATTTTTTCTGGAAAGGGGAAAGGAGTTCCCACCCAAATAGATCTAAACTAACTGGAACTACAGTGTATAAACACCCCGGGGCTAAATCCTACCCTCAGATACACTGATGTAAGTCAGGTTTAAGTCTACTGTAGTTAATAAAATTACTCCTGATTTAATTAAGGATAGAATTTGGTTGCACATTTCTTAATAATGAAAAAGCCCCATGGTTCTTTCCAAAGTGCATTTTATGTTAACAGATTATTAAGGACTTGCTTGAAAATACGTTAAAATTAATTGAAAACTCACACTGTGATGCATCTTTTGTCATATACTTGTGTCCTTCTTTGAAATTAGCACAAAAGCCAGCATGAGATACTGTAAGCAATCCTATTATTTCTTGTTAGCAGGTTCTCAGATAAGGTTTTCATTGCTCATAATTTCATGCTTGTTTCACTTCAGTGGTTTGTATTGCTTTAATCCTAAAAAGGTTTGTGGAGCTCCAGCTGGGAGTGATAAGGTGATATTATCTGTAGCAGAAAACTGTCAAAGTTCTGTACAAGACCCGAGACTGTCTGATTGGGAGTCAAACTGTTCTATTACAAATTGTACAGAAAAATTACTCTTGTTGCTGTGGTTTAAGTGTACAAGTTAGAAGCAGAAGCATTGGCTGCTGACTGAGGATAAAAAACAAGTAAAACCCACTCACTATTATGGCCCAATATGGATGACAAAACACTGTAGCATGTGTGGGAAAATGGCTGCAGTCCAATGTCTGGAACCATTTATCTTCTGGTAGAGTCTGGAAGATGACTGTTTTATGTATTTTACAGAAATCCCTGCTGATTGATTTCATTTACTTAGGAGGAGGGGTCACAGTGACTGATGGCAGGGACAACTGGGGCAAAAAGTGGATTCTTTGCATTATCCTGACATCCTGTTCTGGTTGGGGTTATTGGCACCTTTTGAAGGGACTGGACCATGCTGGACATGTTTTGCTGCTGCATTTGCTACTGCACACAGCCAGAAGTTTGCTGCTTCTTTCTGGGTCTCAGCAAGCTGAGAGTTGCAGGTTGAGCTTGCACTAGTGCCAGGCTCATTTTGGAAATTATGATTTGCAGAGATTTGAAGGGGGATGGACAGAAATGGGTGCAGGTCTCTGTAACCTGCCAAAAGCTTGGCTGTTGCAGGGTGCTGTTAGTGAAGAGGGAGGAAAGACTCCGTGAAAAGTCTGGGGGGAAAGTCTGTTTTCAGTGTGTGGGGCTTGCAGAAATAGCTTGTCCCTCTTTAGCACATGAGATTTGTATGTTAGGGTGATGACACTGTTCTTTTCTGACGTTTGTTGCTAAAATAGCCACAATTCCTGGCATTTCTTTATTCATATGGAGTAAAGAGCTTGCCAAGCACTTTAGAAACAACAGGGATATGCTGTACATCAGTGTTATTCATTTATCTCTCTGTTATTTTTATGTGTTCTCTGCCTGCCTGTCAAGGTGTTTGCCTTCAAATCAATTCGGCTCACATCACGGCATGACAGTCACTGTTATATACCAGGCATGCCTATAGGCATTTGCTTTCATGTTGCAGGGAATGAGTGCCAAGATTTTCATATGATGAAACAAGAGCGGGGGGGGGATATGTTTCCTAGTCAGTAAGTACACTGCTACTGTGTTGTTTAACAAAAATGGAAAGGAAAATAGATTTTTCAATTGACAATACTACTTCATTTGGTACCCTTTAGGCTCTTCACAGGGTCCTCTACTAATGGTTACAATACGAAGTCCAATGCAGGATCACATAACAAACCTGGAGAAGGGGAAAATTATTGTGTGTCCCCCATCACATCCAGTTTCCCAGATATAACCACTTAGTACAGTCAAGACATTCTTTATTGACAGAGAGAGAGAGAAAGAAAGAGAGAGAGAGAGAAAGAGAAGGGAGGAAGGGAGGAAGGAAGGAATGGAGAAAGAAAGGGAAGGAAGGAAGGAAGGAAGGAAGGAAGGAAGGAAGGAAGGAAGGAAGGAAGGAAGGANGAGGGAGGAAGGAAGAAAAAGAAGGAAGGAAGGAAGGAAGGAAGGAAGGAAGGAAGGAAGGAAGGAAGGAAGGCGAGAAAGCGAGAAAGCAAGAAAATAAATCTTCTCATGTACCCTAACTGCTGAGGGTAGTTTCCTATATTTACCAAGTATTTTTATCAGATCAATAGGAGCAGTTAAGCACTGTGCTTAAACAGTATTCCAAGAATAAACTCAGCATCACCTGTCTCCTGGACAGCATCCTGTACTATTGCCATGCACTGTCATTCAGCCCACTTGGACTCCTCAGTCTCACTACTCCTCATGACATCTTGACGTGCACTCATTTTCTGTTTCCGTGTGTTGAGGATGTGCTTATGGCTATCAAACATTTTGGTTTTATTCATGTGTTGACCTCTGATTTGGATTTGCAAGTTTACAGGAATTTAGATTAATTGTAACCTTTTTTATTTTCTTAATTTCCTTCGCTTCCTTTTCAGACACTACATGTTTTGGTTATCCGCCCACAGAACAGTTCCTTGTTGGCACCCCCCCAGAGGCATGACTGCTTTTGCTCTTCATTAATTTAGTTTGAGCCTTTCCTGCTTTTTGGTATATCTAACTCAAGAGGACAGTGGGTACTACCATGGGTTCCAGGGGAAGGTACCAATTACCTTCCTTGGTTATGCCACCAAGCTGCTTGACAATACAGAACAAATGTAGTGCCCCAGTTAACTTTTTTAGATCTGTCTTTATCATGGGATCCTTAATGGGGTTTGTCTTCCTTGAGAGAGGAGGTGCCGGTAAACAGATCCGGTGTAAGTTCAGTGTCTCCCTTTAATCTTGAATTGGGGCAAAAGGGGGAAAGAGTGGTCTAAGCTGATGCAACCTCTTTTTTTCATCCAATGGGACTTCATTTTCCCAGTCATTTGGAGCATGTCTGAGGACTTCAAGTCCCTAATCGTTCCTCTTCCATAAGGATTGGTAGGAAGGTGTGGTCAGGCTCCAGCCATTTAGTCTGCTGCCCACACAGTCTCTACATTTTTGTTAGTCAGCTCTTAAATCTCTTCATTGCATGGAATCGTTTTTCCTGTGGCCACCACAAAAGTACCTTTTTGAGTGTGCTAGTTCTTACAAATAAAATATATCAGACCATATTTTAGACATGTTGCATATTATCCTGTTTTTTAAACAAATTTTGCCCATTCTTACTTTGTAATATAGCATGTGACAAGCACAGGGAGGGTGGTAGAACTACAGCTGCCTCTTGTTTTCTTATCAGATATTGATAAAAACAGTAAATTAGATTAAACAAAAAAAAAAAAAGAAAGAAAAAGGGAGCTCTGTAGGCTGTGGAACATTATGAAACCACCCACTGAATGTCTGCGCAAGACATACGGCAATAGCAAAGCTGTTATGCACTAAATGAGTTCAGAGTGGGGACCAACTGAATGCAATGCGTAAGTGATTTACTTACTCATTTATAACCCTAACCTAGAATCATGAGTGTTTGCTGTTCCGTAAAAAGGATGACTTTATGTGACCCTTTAAAGCCTTCAGCATTAAGTGGCATTAAGTTGATGGCTACTTGTTTTGTACCTTCCGTGAAAAATTATGAGTACATTACAAGCAGGCTTTGCTTGTAATGTACTCATAATCCTCACAAGCAAAACTCCCACCCAAAACCAGTGATCAAATATGGTTTCTTGAACTCAGAAAGGTCACTTCATAAAAAAATATGGAGGTATAATAATCAGGCCACCCAGGCAATTTTTTTTTTTTTTTTTTTGGCTAGAGCATTATTTTAATTAAGTCATTGTAAGGTTAAAATAATAACAGGGTTCTGATGTAAGCAGATAAAAGACAGGGCAGCTACATTGAATTCAGTTTCCATCCACCAAACACATCTAGAAGAGCTCACTTGCTGCTTAAAGAAAATTTTCTCAGGGACAGACAGGATGGGCTGAGGTTGAGTCCTGAATGTTCTGAGGTTTGTGTATTTAAATCAAGCCCTTAGCATTGTTTTTGTTCCTTAATTACCTCTGGTTTGTTGATTTATTGATGCTTTTGAACGCAAGTAGACTCAGTAAAACAGAATCATTCTGTGTCAGATAAAATTTCCTCTTAAATCTGTGGACATTATAGACAAAGGGAAAGGACTGATGGAGGGAACTTCTGTAGAGATGGTCTTCCACCTACAGACAAAACTAGTGGTAGATGTCTTTAAAAGGTGGAATTGAGTTACTGAATTGTAAATGAATGGAAGGTCGTGTGAAATCACTAATTAGGGCTGTCTCAGTTTTTGAAATCTACCAGTGCAGCCACCAATTCGGGCAGAAGGGGCCTGGGATCCAGCAATCCTGCTGAAGGGATTGGTGGCTGGAGCATCTTCATGGAGTGTTTCTGGGAGAAGTGATGCTGAACTTACCCATTCAGTTTCAAATGTCTCTTCCATTTGGGGGTGACTTTGTAGGAAATAGGAGCACCGTTTGCTTTAGCTTTGAGCAGGGATGAAAACCACAAATGGCAGTCCTTTGCCAGCCATGAGCACTAATGTGCCATTGAAAAGTCACAACATTGTCTCAACTGGCTTAGTTTCAGGGAAATACTTGGAGCGTGTACCTACTTTCTGCTGCTCGTGTCCTTGGAGCCCCCATTTCTGCACCTAAACTCCAGTTCCAAAAACATGAACCCCTGCGTCTTCTTTTTCAGCACAGCAGAGCATAACATTGAGGCATTGCTCCTTCTGTGTCTCTCCAGTGTCTGTGCATCCCAGCAGGTACACCTAAAGCAGGGGATGGGCCCTCACTTGTCCCAGAATAAGGATTTAGTAGACTCACAGGTGCATAGAATGGTTTGGGTTGGAAGGGACCTTAAAGATCATGTCATTCCAAACTCCTGCTGTGGGCAGAGACACCGTGCACTAGATCAGGTTCTCAAAGCCTGACCCAACGTGGCCTTGAGCACTCCCAGGGATGGGGCATCCACAGCCTCCCTGGGCAGAAGATTTGTTCAGATTTGTTCAGGAAATGTTTAGTTTGTCACATCCCTCCACCAGCTAATGACCTGCATGAGCAGCTCTGTTGTATTCGTTTGGTTTCAACAACATGTACACCAATAACCAGAAGTGAATGTGGTAGATAAAGGCACAACGATGGGCACCTCTCTTGCGCTTCTGAGCCACTGAATTCAAAAATGTAGATTCATGTTAATACTTAGCACTTACATTGTGCATTTAATCTCCATAGGCCTGTAGGAACATGTCTAATTGATACATCCAAATTAATACAGGTAATCACACATAACAGCTAGTCTTTTCATCACTTAATGAGGAATGAAGACACTATTTTGTTTGGATTGTAATTGCTTATACATACCTGAAAATACCATCCCATATTCTCAGTTCTTTGTAAAAACATGGGTTTGCCATTACAAGAATATTTCGGACAGCTGCATGATGAGTTAGCTTCATTTTTTAACTGAACTGAAAATTAGGAGATTGACCCAGATCGCAGTGGGATATCTCCAAAGGAGTTTTTCAGTGAACTTACATGCTGAATGAGCTAGACCAGTTCATTTTTAAAAATTGTTTGAAAATCATCTTTCAGAAAATAGAGTCTTGAAAGCCTGGTACTTATAATGAGCATGCTTGCAGACCTCTAAGGCAGCAGTCAAACATCTTCATGCTTCATATTATTTATTTATATTACATTTATATTGTCCACACGAACTTCCAGAGCAAATTCAATAGACAGCTATAGTTCTGCCTTGATTCCTCGGCCCTGGTTGCTATGGCATCCAAGTTGGGAAAATATCTGCCAGCTCCAGGTGGCTGAGCATGCAGGTGGGTGAAACATGAGCAGTAATTTAGGGAGCCATGAGGTGGTGTCCTGTGACCAGAAGGTATTGTCCACTTTTTTTGCAAAAAGGGGCAAGGAGTTGTGAATATTGCTGGGAGACCTGGGCTTTATTTAGTTAGAGTGAAAGAAACAGCCTGTACCAGCAGCCTGCACATATGCTGAGAGGTTCTGGTGGTAAGATATTAAATAATTTGATGATCTGTTTGAATTAAATGCAAAAGTAGAGATTAGAGGGGGCTGGCCGGTATCACCTGTAGTCATGCTCAATAACATCCCGCTCGCTAATTTGTTCCACCCAGTTCAGTGGGATTATAATAGTTGTTGAATAAAGCAGCAGAACTGAGCTTTCTGGTGAAAAACATATACAGTGAGAATTGTAAGACCTGTGGGAAAAAAATCCTTTCTTATTTAGTCTTTGTATTCAGAGCTTGTCCCTTGAAGTCTGCATAATATAATACAAATAGGATATACAAATTCTACTTTTTTAGCTTAAACTATGTTCAGGATCAATATTCAAATGCTTTGGTAGAGTTTTTCCTCCCATCCAATTGTCACTGTTTTAAATCACTTTTATAGCAAGAATAAATTTTCACTGAAAGCAGGATTTTTTTCGCAATATTTCTTTTCCAGTTTAAAAAAAAGAACAAGAACAAAGACTACCAAACAAAATGCAACTTGTCTAAAATCTCATAAAAGCTCTTACACAAGAATCTATCAAGCCTGGGAAAATATGTGTTCTTTTGTAAAAACATATTTTTCCTTGAAGTCATTGCTAGATTACAAAAGTTCACATAACATATTGGTATGTGTATGTGTTTATGTAAGACAGACCTCTGTATTTCACTTTCTGATGTCAGTGTTGCCTTGACAACTGTATTTTATTGATTAGTAGAATATATGTAATTTGGTTCAGAGCTGCATCATCTTACTAGCTCATTTTTCTTTGTGAGAAGTTGTTTCATTTTCCTATTGTCTGAGTAAAATTATTTTTCTGATATGAGGAATAACATTCTTTTGATTTTTTGGGGGGTGTTTCTGTGGCTGTACACAAAACCCAATAGAGTTTGACAAATGCATGCTGATAAAGTCATTAAATACATTTCAACTGATATATTTCTTGCATTTCTTATTCAAGTTCTTTTGCTGCATATGTTAACCTAGTATCTAATCTATAACTTCACTGGTAACTAACTGGACACTGTCCATGCAGTTCCAGTTATTACGCACCTTCAGGGTACTTTTCCTCCAGAGATCTGAAGTTCCAAATAGTAACACTTCTCAGGATGTCTTTGAACTAAATATTATTATAGAATTTATTTGACACTTAGATAAGCTGCAATGTGAAAAAATTCCCCTGAAGAGTAAATAGTACTGAGAATAGCTCCTGAAACTGAATTTTCACACTCTTATTCTACTCATTGTGGGTTTGTTAGATCTATGCGTTAGTTCCTGACAGAGGACTGTATCATTTAGCAAACCAGTGGTCCCATTGCCAGTCCTATTTCTGTGAGTACTGGTCAGGTTTATGAGAAGTTTTGCTCCTGACCTGAAGAGCTTTCATTTTCACACAAACTGAGCAGGGGAGAGGAGGCAAGAGGTAGGCGGGATGCTATGTCTCGGCTCAGATGGTGCCATGGCCTGCTTATGTGCACAGCTGGAGGAATCACAGTTAGGTTTACCAAATCTTCCCTTGCTTTAGTTTTGTCCTTTTCCCCCGTGTTTATTTGTCTCATGGTTTATGAGCATCACAGGAGCCAAGAGCAGTCAGGGTGTGCAACTTCCCGGATGAAATCAGACAGGGGAGCAACAAGAAAAATAGAAAGGCCAAGGAGAAGGAGGAGGAGTACAAATAATGGATGGGAAAGTAATGAAGTTCAGCCAGATGTTGATGTAAAAGCTGTATTTTTTTAATGTGGAACTGAAAGCATAGCCATCCCTATAGTCCTAATATTAACAATTTACAAATTATACCAGTGATTGTATTTATATGTCATACAGAAGGTAAATGATGGGAATGGGTTGTCAACACACATAGGAAAACAAATCTGAAAATCTCTAGCACTTTCTTTAAATATAATAGTTCCTGACAATTAAATATCCAATTGGTTGTTA
Source organism: Dasyornis broadbenti (assembly GCA_013397935.1). NCBI lineage: Eukaryota > Metazoa > Chordata > Aves > Passeriformes > Dasyornithidae > Dasyornis > Dasyornis broadbenti. The sequence continues at coordinate 850,838 of VZRN01002384.1, read as the reverse complement.
TCTAAATATTTATCTGCAGTGAAATTACAAGAAGTCCCCAGTCAGAGAAAACCCACGCTCTTCTATTCTCTGTCGTAAAGATTAAATTATGTTCTGCTTTGAAAAAGTGCTTGATTCCTGGGTCTATCCTGTTGTATTTTTCTGGATAATTCTGGGAAAAAAGAGAAAAGAGTCTGACATGGATGGCAAGCAGGGACAAAGGCACTGTTACTGGATTGTGGTTTTGGAGGCTGTTTACCATGCTAAGTCAGAGACCATAATGTGAAATAATGTTTTTAATCTGTTGGATTAAAACATTCAGCAACAGGTCTTCCTAGCAACAGGGCTCCACTTAACACAGAGCCTCACTGTCTTACAAGGATCCTGCAGTCGTACATGGATTTTCTGGATTAGCAACTTATTCCAGATGAAAATCAAGCCCTCTATAATTAGCAATACCATGGTATTTGTCTGAAAAATCAAGAAACAGTGGCATTTTGTAGAGAGGCCATGTGTCTTGTGGAGAACCTGGTTCATTTAACTCAAGATTTAGGTACCTGGGGTTAAGCAGATGGTCCAGTCAATTTGTCATAACTGCTTAAATTCCTCGTACAGTCTAAGGAGAGCAGCAGTTGCTTACTGAAGATCTGAGGGGGGAGATCTCCATCCAGCCATCCACACACCCACCCACGCACCCACCCACGCACCCACCCACCCAAGGATGATTCAGTCTGCCTCATTCAAGTAAATACCTCTTCCACTGGGATTATAGAGGAACAATAGGAAATAAATGCTGGCAGCTCCATGCAGTTGGGTTTTACTCATTTGAAGATGGATGTGACTTATCTTCCTCTTGCATAATAGCCCAAGAATTAGAGCACTCCCCCCAGAGAGAGGCAGTCCTGGGCTCTACTTTTTCTGAGTGGGTTGAGTTCACATCTCCTCCATTTAACTCAGAGGAACTAAATTCCTCCCTTCGTAGGATGACCATCCGTAAGTCTACTTGCTTTTGGACTTTTATCCTTTCCTTTTCTGCCTGTCTGTGAGGACTGTAAGCTCTGTAAGGCACTAGCTAGTTTGTCTTTGAACATTTTATCAGCACTTACTGTTGCAAGGTTCTGATTTTGGCTGAGTTTTGTAATGAAATATAAATAATGACAACAGTTGTGCAAATTTGTCTCTTTGCACCACAAAAAATGCTGAGTAAAAGCTTTTTTTTTTTTTTTGTGAATATGTTACATATTTTTGCCTGGATTTGATAGAAGTTGGGCTTTGTACAGCCTTTTGTTGTGAAATGGTTTGTGAAACAGGATGGGTCTGCAGGGATGTTGGATTTGATGTGTATTTAGGGAATTGCTGGTTGCTCTATGGTTTGATAGGGCCGTGATTATGTCTTCATTTTTGGTTGTCTCTTCTAGAGACATTCATGCTGGTGCTTGGTAGATCTGTAGCACTGGTAAATATGATGCTCCAAGGCCCTTTCTTTCAAATTACTCTGAGGAGGTTTTTTGGACCTAGGCAAGTACATAGCTCAGGGCAGGGGTAGGCTGCAGAGCTCCTATTCAGTGACACAGTTCCTCATGATCTTTTTCTCTTGGAGTTTCTAAAGCAGAAAGCAGTGGGAGGGAGGGAGGGATGGACGGGACTGAGAACAGTGTGAGGACAGCGTGCTGCAAGGACATTACGTGGTCACTCCTGCAACACTGGCGAAGAATGCAGCAGTGATGTGTTCCCCGTGTGAGTCATCGTGGAGCTGCCAAAAGTTGGAGCAGCCCATTGCCCAGTGATGACTAGTGGTTGACCTTTATTTCCATCTTAGAGACTGTTGTAAAATTGAGCTTAATGAATTTCTGCTTTCTGAGCACTGACATCAGTGCAGCCTGGTTTCCTACAAATTTAGATTCCTTTCTCCCACCTCACTGAAAACGAGTCCTTCCCCTCTTCCATATCATTCCCCAGATCTCTCTCCTATCCCATAAATATTTGTAAGAGAAGTGGTACAGACATTGGTGCTGGTGCAGGGTGTTGTGTACTCTGCAGCCAACTGTCTGCTGCCTCTCAGCATGCATAGTGGATCATCCCATAAATGCCTTTCTCTTACTGGAATGCTAATTTGTATACTTACCTCAGCATCAGCTTTTCTAAAATGTAATATCTTTAAGGCATGGCTCCTCCTGTCAGATTCGACTGAAACTGGCCAATGGGTTCTGAAATTATTTTGGGGGCAGGAAGGTGTCCCAGAGAGACAGATGGTATGAATATTATTTCTTTAGGAAGCAGTTGTACAAATATACTGTAATGCATGCAGAAATTAAAAGAATTATGAAGAAATTAGTAGGTGAAGCTTTATGAGTTGTGTTGTGAAGGAAGACATAAAAAGAATACATTTTTAGGTTTGCTGTAAATTTCTTTAAATTATTATAGTGAAAAATTCTTGATCAATTCAACAACTGAGTTGCTCCTCGATCATAAGGAAAATGTGGGACTCACCCTGCCATATCATCCCTAATGTGTTCCAGCCCAGCCAGTGATGAATCTGGTCTGAACTTATCCAGCAGAGTAAACAGCTATTCAGTACATAGATGGTTAACATTGTATCAGTACATTGCACCTGTTAAGTGGCAGTGGTTTTGGTCATCTCCTACTTTGCCACCTTCAAAAGCACTATTAACTATTAAAACTAATATTAACTCTATGTGCAATTTTATTCAATTACATTTAAGAGATAAATAAAGATTTGGAAGCCTGGAGTCTGCCTTTTAGAAAAAGATACTGGCTGTGGTTAGGTTTTAAGATTTTGAGAGAAACGTAAGATCAGAAACTAACATTATTTCTCAATATACCCACTTGTGCTATTTATTAAAGGAAACTGTCCCTAACTGGAAGTCCCTACAAGTATTGTGAAAGCATGCACTTCTGATGTGCACAACACCCTGTGTAGATCACAGCTTGGAGTCAAGGTGGTTGCACAGTACTGTGTGCTGTTATTTCTTGGTGGCTAGTGCAGGTGTTTCCAGTAGAAAATTATTTGAGGAGGTGTTTGGCAGAATGGGTCTAAATAACTTACAAATTTTGTATATTTATGGATGAAACAATTACTAAATATTAAATAAATAAAGGTAAAACCCCACAGTAAAGCTATTTATTATATTTCAGTTAGGGATCTTCCGTCTTAACATTCCTGGAGCCTCGTTTGTGATGCTGTCATTTCTCATTTTTTCATCTCCTGAAAGCGGTATTTGCCGTAGGGGTATGGTATCATTGTGATTAAAATGAGCTGGTGCTGCTGGTCTCAAGGCTAATTGCTTTCCTTCCAGCAGCTCTCCTAGCATCCAGCTCTTAAAGGCTGCTTTGGTAGGGGCTTTACACTTGCCACAGATGCTAATGCCCTGATGTCTTTCAAAATGATAGAGGAGAGCATTTTGCCCTTTTCATTTCAAGACATCGTAAAGTCTTGGAGACTTTTGAGGCCAATTGCCAGATGTGATTAAAAATTAATGAAACAGAGCAAGTGTACCTGATCCCCCTGACAGACATTTGAGTAACAGCTTTTTCTAAGACTGATTTTCTAAATGATTCTTTTTGCATCTGTATTTTTCTTCTCTGACCACAATGACATCTTCCTTATCGTTAAAAATGGAAAACAATAGTAGAGGACATTTGGGGTTTTTTTTCATGCAATTCCCTGCAAATTGTGGTTGGATTTTGTTCATTGCACATAGGATGAGCAATCAAGACAGACTGTAAACTGAAACAGGAAACTGAGGTATTAAGTGAGGAAGGAGATCTGCTGCTGTTTGGTGGTACAGGAGGTGCCTTTGGTAAAGCTCACACTCAGTGTGTGTGCAAGTTGAAACATTTTCCAAAAAATACCTGGTTTTTTGGGATAGGCCTACACTGCTTTGCTTCAAAGCCTATCTGTATTGGAAGAGAGACTAAATACCATCTTTCCTGTGTGCTATTACCTCAGCCTTCGAATATTCTAAAGGAAAGGAAGTAGAAAAGCGCAGGCACTGAGGAGGAGTGCGGTCTCTGCATTGATGCTTTAGAAAGATATTAGGGAGTGCTAGTTCTCAGACCCTGAGACTGAAGAAAAACAATAATTTGACAACAAGGTAATACTAATTAATGCTTCTTTACTACTTCACGAGTGCTGAGGATTGCAGACACCAGCTAAATGCAGAGACATGGTTATACATACAGAGATTTTGTTCTTCAAATTCTGTCAATCTTTTCAAACAGTTATAAATAAGCAAGTATATGTTTGACTGAATATCTTTCTTTGCAGAAGCAGACAAAAATAGTCATTATTTGTGAACTACTCACAAGGTTATTAATACAAAAGATTTTGGGGCTAAATTCTGATATTTTAACTGATACTAAATAGGAATGTACTCTCAGGTTATTTATTAGTAGGGAGAGTGTCTGGTGTTTGACAAAAGTATTCACAGTGAAATATTGTTTTGGAGTCGTATTTATCAGTAAGATTATAATTTAGAGATTTTCTGTGTTTGGAAGGACATGCTCCTGGCTGGTCAGACACACTTTTTGTTCATTGTGCCCTGTGCAGGATTGACCATGGTCTTTTTAGAAGATTGGTATTTGCCTGACACAAATATTGCTCCCTTGAGAGTAGACTTTCATGATAACCCATCACATTATCATGACATAAGTACGCACAGTTACTCACAGTCATTGCAGTTACGTAGTTCCCCCCAACAGGATACTGTTAAATAAACAATGTTATTTGAGGAATTGGCTGTTCCTTCTTCCATGCTTCACCCAAAGTATATTCTCAGCTTTTCATTCACTGATATTTTTGCTTTCCTGGAATCCACTCTTCTGCCTTATGAAACTCACAGTTGTGCAGACCTCTGATCCAAACAAATCTGTGATAGCTTGGAGAGATCTGCTCTTATGTATTCATCAGAAGAAGTGAGGGTTAACGAATCAGGTCACTGCAGCTGAGGTGATCATCCAGCACCCCTTCCACACCATGGAAAGCAGCGTTGCATGAAATGGGACCATTTCTGTGAGCAGGGATGCAAATGGTGCTGAGATGGCAGTATGGCAGGAATATAAGATACTGTTTGCAAGAAAACAAGTTTATGGGGTTTCTGCTGAATAGCTACAGGTGTGGCAATCCAGAGGTAGTTAAATGCAAGGTCTGGAAAAGTAAGCACTGGATTCCAGCCACACACTGCTCGAGTTAATGTCTCTGCCTGAGAACAGAGCTGGAACTGTATCATCAAAACATTGACTTCAGCAAAGAGTTGTAAATTTGCCACCTAGCCAGTTTGAGACCAAAGCAACCTGTTTAGTCAGGTGTATCTCAGGAGTTGTCCTGGATCCAGGATTCCTCTAAAGAAGAGTAAATATTAGTCCTGCTGGTTTTGACAGAGAGTGGATTAGATGAACTTTCACTCTCCACTTTGGCCTTATTTTATCTGTGGTTTATTTCAGCTTCTTAGATGAAGTCTTTTTAAGACAAAAATGAGCATGGCCATCCTTGGGAGGAGAAAAAGCCAACTCTGTTTTTTTTTTTTTTTTTTAACTGGTCATTTTACAGGATGTGGCTGCAGTTATTATCAGTCCCAGTACATGAGTCAGATGGTGGTATTATCAAGTTGTTCCTTACTTTGTGTTTGCATAAGATCCACTGAAGAAAATGTGACTGCTTTCACAGGCAGTGGAGTTCAACATTTTCCTAAATTCAGTGGCAGAGCACATGGAGGAATGAAATTTGACAGAGACTCACTGAAGTATCCTGAGCATTAGTGGGATAGCTGTGAAAACCAAGACAGTAAAAACCACAGTTGGAGTGCCAGAAAGAGAAGATACTTGTGAAAATAAAAGCAAAAATGGGCCCAGAAGTAAGGAATTCTCTATTTTGTTGAAAATACAGGAGAGATGAAGGATGTGTGGGTCTTTTTCAGATCTGCTTCTTATGTAAATAGTACAATGCATGCCTTGTGTCACAATCCAGCAAAGCAAGGAAGGAAATAAATGCTAGACATGTTTAGGTGCAGTGATTTCAATGACAAAAGTCTGTTGAAAATTTTGATTAGGAAAACAACCTTATTCCTTAAGACAATGTGAAACTGTACAGTTGGACCCCTTACAGCAGGAGTTTGAATTTATCTTTTCTTCAGAAGAAAATTACTTTACATATATTGTTTGATTGTGATCTAGGTTACAGGAATATACTGCTGTAAAAATATAGCATTACTGGAATTTTCCAAGTCCAAAAATAATTTAGCGTCTAAATACGTATTTTATCTGATTTATGGTTTCACAGCCATGTCTAAGCCAGTACTGCCAAATAAAATTTTCTTTACTGTGATATGTATGCAGTTCTTAAGGTATTTGGAATGATGTCTAACATTTAAATTAAGCAAAAGTTTCCTTCTAAAAATATTCAGCTATATTTATATTTTTAAAGTGCAATTTCATCTTTTACATTTTATAAGTGTAACTTCATTTCTTACAATATCAGTGCTCCAACATATCTATGATATGCTTAATGACATCAACGACCCAATATACGCAGAAAAATGTAGCCATATCCTACAAGGGCAGTTTTTTTCTTAATATCGTTGTAAAAGTACTTTTCTGTACTTCAATAACTTACAATTACCTATTCTATTCAATGAAAATCTCTTTTGAAAGCAATCAGAAAAAAAAAAAAGAGTGAATTTGCCCTCTAGCTCCCTATATATGAGTGTATCCCTGACACCTGTGTAGAAATGTGTAATTGAAATAACATCTGCATAAATTCCATTTAGTAGGGATGCATTAGCTTGTGCCAGTGAATGTGAGGACACTTAGCCAAAGAGTAAATAGCAACGCATGTCTAAGCATTGATCAGTTAATGCAGATATTGTCAGAAGAATTAAATAGATCGTGATGTCCTTTTCTTCTTTCTCTTTATTTAGTGTAATATAGTGTTGCTTTCTAAATCTCCTCAGGGTCTTTAATAAAGAAAGATTTCTTCACTTAATTTCGACAGCTGCGTAATTGGGGTGCTAAATCATCCTCAGGGTTGTAATCAAAATGATTCTACTATGTAACAATTTCTGGGTTTCCTGCTTAGTTTAGAGCAGAAGGAACAGATCTAGGTAATTGCAATCTGTTGCATTGCCTTAAAAGTCAAGCATTGATTATTATAATACAATAGTTATGAAGGCAAAGATCTCCAGGTCCCTTGTAAATAAACCTATTTCAAAATTCAGAATAACCATTGTGGTAGATACAGCAAAACTGTAGAAAAATCTGATCCACAAAGATAATTTAACAGAATTACAGGATTTGGTTTGCCAGATTCAAATCACAAACCAGCATCAGAATCTGAAAAAAAAAATCACTAAATCTGATACCCAATAGTGACTTTAGCTACACAAAATGCACCAAATAACTACCTGAACTCTAGACTCTGTTTATAAAAACTCACAGAATCTGTGCACCAACACTTTCTATGCTTAACAGGAAGATGGTAACAGTGACTGTGAAACTGAGACTTTGTTCACAAGGTGCCCCATGCAGGGACGGGATCCAAGAGGGAAACCCCTGACTCGAATCTCACCACCTCCTGCCCTTCCCTGCTTGCTGATCAGTTTCTTGGCCTTAACCCTGCAGGTGCCAGTTGATATATGTGTTCTGGGTCCAGGTATTTCTGCTTGAAGGCAGTGAAGTTTCCTTTATCCTAGGAAACTCTGAGAAAAGGACAATGATCCCAACACCTGTGTGGCTTCAGCCTTTGGTCAAATGCTATGGTAACTAGTGTACACATCAATTGAATCAGATTTCCTGGATTTATTCTAAGAAACAACAATAGGACAGGACTCCAACCTAAAATCGTATGCTAAGCTCCCCTAAGGAGGGATTTCAGCTAATGTTATCCCTTGGAGTTATGCCGAGCTGCTAATTCAAGTGCTCAATTCATGGTAAAGTTCCTGGAGTGACACTGCAAAAGAACAACTCAGCTTAGGAGTGGTGCAGAGAGTGACATGGAAGTTCAGCCAAGCCAGGTGGCTTGCGGACATTGCAGCATCCTCCTGGAAACGACCTGCCCATGCTCTCTGAGAACATTTTTCCTGCAAACAGGCTATATGCTAATTTCTTGATACACCCTCAATTTCCACTGTATAATAGCACTAATGACCTTGACAGAAAGCATTTCCTAGGGATTAATAACCATTTGAGATTTAATGACCTGAGGCTATGCCTCAGGCCATCAACTCCTTCAAGCTGCTCATTAAATCCTTGGGGTACACAGTCTGCTTCAATCACTCCTGCTTAAGCATTTGCTCAGTGTCACCTAATAACAATATTCTCCCTGCGGTATTTCCTCTTCAGAGGCCCTGGAAATGTGTTTGCCCTTAAGTCTTTTGGGAAAAGAACTGGTCATTAAGTTTTTAGGTGACTGTGTGTTACAAGTCAAAGCATTTATTCAGGCTGTCACTGAGCTTTTGGTGTGAGGAACTCAGTAAAAATGAGACAGTCAAATTCATAAATTGCAATTTGAAATATAAACTATTTGTTCTAGTTGCTCACAATCTCATAATATAAATCAAGAGCCAGTAGCCTCTCCCATCCAAACACTGGTGGTTCAGCCAGAGGTAACTTATTTTAGAGGTGATTTTGGACAGGCTACCACTTCCTAGCAAAGACTTGCTTCATGCTAGCTCTAAAAGACACCCCAAATTCAGATCTGTGCAGAAGAAAAAATATAGAGCAGAGCTGCCTATTGAAGGAGAAATGCTCCAACAGGCCAATTTCTTACCAATGAAGTCATAAGTCAAAGATGGTGTATTGTCTCATGTTATGGTACATACTTGTGAAGGGTGAACTTGTTTTTCTGTTGAAAATTTTTCATTTAAGGGAGCATTCTTCCCACATTCAGATGGCACCAAGCACAATTGGATCTTAGTTAAATCTGCTGCTGTGGTGTTACATCGTGTTCCCTGTTTATTTGTGTAAGAGTGCAGTGCAGTATGCCAAATAGGCATGGCACAAACAAACTGCTATTACAAGTTTCTTCCCAGAGTTTCTAAACTGAGAAAGAAAAAATTGCTTGGGGAAGAAGGCAATCAACAACAGTTGTAGGAAGCTGATACAGCAAGCGTGGTGCAGAGTGATGTGTCTACAAATCAGTTATATTGTCTTCGCATCAATTACAAGAATCCTCTGGTGAGGCTCTGCCAGGATCACGTTCTCACATTCGTCTCTGTTGTGCACTGAGCAATCAGTTCACTTGTTATGTCTAGGGAGAATTAGGAACAGGGCTCTTAGGTAGGCATCTCCACTTTCCAGCTCCCTATCTGTCTGGGAAGACCTGCCCTCAATCTCACTTTAACTTGGAACCAGCCCCATGCTTTGAGCTAACATCTTTGTCCAGAGGCTGCCCACATTTTTAGGGAAAGAAAAGCATTTTGCTGGCAACTGGGAGTTGTTTATAAGCTTGAGATACTTCATCTTACAAAACACTTAAAACCTGGATACCAAGAATGTATAATACCAACTGCAGGGGGGGAATCTTGATAATCAGAGCTTAATTTTGGCAAGATATATATATAATGCACGGAAACCAGCAGGTGAATTGTTCATCAATAAGGCATTGTGGTGATTAGGGGTGAACAACATAAGTACTTACTTGGTTGTTTATGTTTCAGATTAGTGGATTTTGAGGTCAGGTAGCTCATTCCATGATATGCTTTGTGTGGGAAATACATGCTGTTTGTGGTAAACACTGAGCACCTACACAGGAATGTTCCTGTGTGTAAATCTCAAATCCCATTGCAAACATAGATACAGATCACTATGCCATCACTGCAAATGGTGCAAATAAGTGAAACTAGGGACCTTAAGTCACACAGTACATTAACAGGATGTACCTCAAAGACAAAGCTCACTGGGAATGTATTTCGCTTTATATGCCTGTTTCTCCCAAATTCTATGTATAGCCCATAGAGAAGAATGAGCTCTTCTGTGCACAAGCCATTTTACCTCTTTCAGACATTAACTTTAAGATAAGATAAATATTTTAAAGGAAATACCTCCTTCTCTCCCTAGCCTTCAGTAGCATCTAGGATTAATAGTTCCAATGCAGTTGCAGATAGATGAGATGATTCCCATTCCTTACATCTGAAAATCCCCATGTATGTTAATAAATATTCTGCATGCATGATGGAATGGCTGCCATGAAGGAAGGTCATTTCGTTGTTTAAGTTCTGATATGTCCTACTGAAGGCTGTTTAATTAAACCAGCCCCTCTGCTGAGACCTTTACCGTTGTGTGAAACACACAGGTGTGCCACTGACCCAGCTCTGCTTCTTCTGGCTGCTCTTGGTTTGAAACAAGCATTCTGCATCATTCCCATGTAGATTTTAGGTGTAGGAATACAGCTCTGGTTGGAATTTCCTCTCTAAAGTCTATTGAGAATTCAAATGAGAGCCAGATGAGTTTTTTCCTGTTCATTTAGAAGAAAAATGCAAAACATCATGAGAAACTTTAAAACTCCAACACTCCCTGAAAGTCCTCACCACAATAACGTTTTCCTGAAAAAGTTTTTTCTAGTGGGATTTGAGCTTGCAGGTGATAAGCGTTCATTATGTTTTTCTACCTCCGATGAGGAAAGGCCAGATTGGTAAACAATGAATGAAGGAAATTCTTTGAAATACATTCAACAAATAGTAGCTTTGTAATCTCAGTTTTGAGGCTACTTTTAGCAGCCTCAAATTGGCTTTGGCTTGAAGTTATGGAAAGATTAATGAACGCCCCTGCTCTCTTCCCAAGATCAGAGTCAGCCAATGGAGCATCACAATTATAATTTTCACCTTTTGGCAGTGTTCCTCCAGTGCAGGTAAAGCAGTGGCATTCAGGCTGATTTGCTTGGGTTATTGTTTGTCCTTAAAGATGAAGCTGTACCAGAAAATATGGAACTGTAATTTTCACTGCGCTGATGTGATTCCTTAGCAATAAGTAAGCTTTCAGAGCATAATGCAGTGGCCACAGAATACCGTGGATCTTGGGTCTCTGACTAACATACAGTGTAAAAAAATACTGCAAAATGCCAAGCATCAGGCAAAACATCATGAGAAGCTTTAAAACGCCAACACTCCCTGCAAAATACAGCCCATCTCCTAAATCAAAATACCTTTTTCGTGTCTTCAGTTTTAACCAGTGGTTTTTGGAGCAACGTGTGGGCTCTAAGGTGGTTATTTGAAATCTTTAACTGCCATTTTGCTGAGATTTTGTTGTTGGTTTTAGTCTTCTCCTTTCAAAAATTGAGACATGCATTTTTTATGGTGAAATCTGTAGGAGAGACCATCTCTTGTAGGCAACTGCCTGATTTCTGCTTTTGTTTCTGTCTGGAGAATAACTTGTCTCATCATACTTCTGGCATATCTGAGGCTAGACCCTGCCAAAATCTGAAAGTGAAATAAACCGTCAAAAAATGTCAGATTCTTAAAAGTGCAGACCAAGGTCAAGTCTAGAAAAAGAATATACTTGGAAAATAAAGTTTCCTTCAAAGCATAAACAACCAGTTTTCAATCTTTGTGTTTATCGGCATATCTGTATGTCATTATTGTAGCTCTGGACAGCCAAAAATGTCTCATGTCCTCAGCACATACTTTCATTCTCCTGGCCTTGAGGGGACATAAACCCAGAGCAGCCCCTGAATCCTGTTCTTCATGGAGTACATCTGGAGATGGGGAAGGGCCCCAAGCTGATCCCAGAGGCAGCACAGCAGCAGCTGGCAGGAGCTTCCTGCTGGAGCAGGTCTGAGTGGCTCTGTGCCCTCGGGGGATGGGTTCCACCTTGTGCTGGAGGTGACGTCCAAAGGAGGGAGGTGTCCTCACACACTGCTTTTGGCAAGGGCAGCTGTTGTTGTTCAGTGATTTCTCAAGGACCAAATGGAAATTTGGTCAAAACAAATTGAACCTCAGGCCTCAAGATTTTGAATAGCAGCCATCTCTCATCTCTTCTTTAAACAGGGTATTTTAATGCTTTGCAGAATTACAGTGTGAGGCATGCTGCCTTCCATCTCCTTAATCCTCTGCAAATTTACTTCTAACAGCTACTGCCAAAATACAGTATGGCACTCGCACAGCACATGCTTCTTCAGTGATGAGCACAAAGCAGCTTCTGTTCAGAGGGAATATGTTGCAAGCCCATGAGTGACACATTGTGAGTGTTGAAGATTATGAAACATACTCTGCAACTGAGCAAGCCATAAACACTTCATTTTTCAGAAATAGTCACATTACCTCTGTCATTCTGCTTGGCAAGTGTGTGTGTGCAGACTTGGTGCATCCACGTAGCACACGTTGAACAGACACCAAGTGTTAAACCCGTGGTGTGCCAGCCACACTGCAGAGTTCAGAGGAAATATTTCAAGTATGCACTTCAACACTCTTCTCAGTTTTTATAAAAACCCATGATCTTTATTTGTTTATTTTTATTTCACTAGCCTCTCTCGTGGCCTAAACTGACCTTAAATTATGGCATGGAGTTACGTTCATTGATCTCCTGGTGAATGCTCTCTAATTGATCCAGAATCAGGGCATAGCTTAAGGCAACTTCTAGCTCTTAACTAGGTATTATCTGCTGGAAAGGCAAGTGTTTTGTGCCTGTCTGTGGGCAGATGATACTGTGAAATAAGTAAATTTAGAGATCAGCCAACTGCTGGACTAAATCTTTAGTATCACTAAAAGAAATCTCTCCAGTTTTAGAGGCCACTTGTTTTTTTAAGTGATAAAAGAAGACAGCTCATGCAAGGTAACTATGTGGCGCTCATGGATTTGGAGCATATTTTGAGCATAGAACACACTTCAGCATATGTAGTCTCACAATTTTACTTCCTAAGGAGGGAAGAATAATTTTTCCATTTATAAACTCAAGTGTAACTGTTAAGTGATGTGTCTCATTTCCCACTGAAAGTCTAGCTGGGCAAGGGATTAGTCATTTACTTTCCAAATATCTAGCTGCTAGCACTGTCTAGAGACTAAACCATCTTTGCCCACAGTCAGGCCAGTAATGATTCAGACAAGTGGGAATTTGCTCTCCAGCAGTTAGAGCAAAGGGACTCCATCCATGAGATGGCAACTGAAGCTGTGCAAATGACTTCCCATCAGCAATGGGAAGATTAAGAAATAGTTGAAATTCATCCAGCAAGTTAAAAAGTGACAGGGTCTGTATTTCACTGCCATTTGCAGAGCCAACCCTTCTGTATTTCCTCCTGTTATCCAGCAAGAGACACTGATGTGAAAATAGGAGGTTTGTGCTTCTTCGGTAGCTTTGGTGTCTCCCGCCACAGATCCACTCGGCAGCGGCAGGGAGCAAGCCCTGGTAGGTCTCCAGCCTTCCTGTTGTCTTCTTTCAGGGTAATATATGACACATAGCTGAAGGCCAGAGTCTGGCTTTATAAAGAGGTAACTGCAAACATCTAACTTACATAAGGTCTTTCATGCTATTTGATAAAGGAGCAAGATATGACCTTCCTGCTCGTAGCTAAAAATAACAGGAAAAAAATGTAGAGTGTTGCTAGTCCTGGGTGGTGTGCTAATTGGTTCTTTGCTAGCTCTGCTTTATTGCTTCCAATGATTATTGTCAAGTAATTACAGGGTTCCTATGAATCTGGCTCGCATTTGCTCTGCAGTGTAACAAGGGTAAGGAAATTAGAAGTGTCAGTACTATGGATACCCAGTGTTACTTCTGCCATAGCAGAATTTCGTGTTTTAGGAAACAGTTATTTTGTACAATGGCTTTGATAGATGGAAGCAGACTTAGGTGAGCTGCAGAATGGAAAATCATTATTTTTGCAACATGAAAAGTCTGTTCTCTACTGGGAGGAGCACATAAAACCCCCTGGGCCTTCTATTTAAAAATGTATGGAAAGGAAACTAGATGGTTCAGCCAAAAGGCTAAAAATAGTAACTATACCAACATAGCCAAGTTGTCTGTTCCTTCCTTCCTCCAGTATGAATGAATAAAAGTTTCTGTACAGCTATCATGTCAGAATTGCTTTAGCCTGTATGCCTTAGTCCATATGCTCTGTAGTCATATGGACTGCAGCTTTCATTGTAAAGGGGAACGAACAAAAAAATCCAATGATTTGTATGAAGAAAAATCATGGAAGTTTGTTAGTTCACATATCCAAAACATTTGAGTTCATTGGTAAAACTGTTGGCTCTGTATCATCCCTTTGGGTTTTCAGAAAATATTTAGATATGTATGTGCTGGAGTGCACAAAAAATGTCTGCAGCCACCTGGTAGTAGAAGATAGGATTGGGTAAAACCTAATCAAAGTGCTTAAGGAGGTAAATGAGAGTTATATACTTCAAACATCCTTGAAGATCTGCATCCTACAAGTTCAGAAATTTAAATACCCTTAAAATTCTGACCTTGAATATTGGAAGTTATCTGTATCTATTCAGTAAAATTACATAACATTTCCATCACATGATGGATGATGGAAACTGAGCAGCTGTCTGAGCAGTAGCTCCACTGCTCTCTAAAAAAGAACCTTAATTTGACTTTCCCACGTTTAGTAGTGTTTACGTGTAGGAGAGAAGTGTTTGGAAGGCACTTTCATAAAAATGGGTGAAAACAGAGTGAGGAAAGATGTTCTTTTTTTAGTAGGTGAGTAATTGTTTCCTTTAATCTCTTTGGTTTTTCTCATGACTCTACAAAGATCAGCTCACAGCCATGTAATTAGTGGCTCTGGACTAGATCGTACTGAAACACACACTGGCGTGACTCCACTGTTCTTACAGCACTGCATAGTCAAATCAAAGGGTAGAATTTAGTTCACAATACTATTGCTCCATAAGCATGTGTTATTTCTTTCATCACTGAAATAATTCTAAAAGTTGGTGGAACCATCAAACCATGGAGGTCATCTGGCCCAAACCCTGCTCATGGCAGAGCCAGCTTATCATGCCACATCTGGCACTGACATAGGATCAATCCAGCTCCAAAAAGGAAGGTAGACCAAGTTCAGAATGCCCAATAAAAGAAAGTAATAATTTGTGCTGAGAATTATTTACTGATTCTTCATTTCTTCATACAGTCATAAAAGACATCCTGGTAGCTCTCATTAGTAATGTTCTTGTAGTAAACAGCAACTGGAAAAAAGTATTAAACAGATATGGGTGTTTGATCCTCTCAGAAATAATCATAATGAAACAGTAGCTATCCATAAATAAAGTTGACCTTCATTTTATAAATGATTTTTCACTACAGTCTCGAGGCATGATGAAATGTTAATAATGTTGATCTACTTCAATGATAGTAATAGTGATATGGTTGTGAATCAGAAAAAGATATCTGGGTTTGTAGGTACAGCTCTTGCCTTTACTTTCAGGATAATGTTAGCCCTCCTGTTTCTGGAGAGTATGCAATGACAGCTTCTTACAAACTGTGAATAAGTCACAATCTGCTGTTCCGGGTTCTGGTTTTTTCAGAAGAAATACACAGGACATCTTCCTCCATAGGCCCTTTCATGAAAAGAGGTAATTAGGAAACAGTGGGATCTAAAGACTGATCTGCTTGTAGTGTTAATCAGCTGATAAAGGCAGATTACACTGATAACACCAGGTGAGAGCTCAGAACTTTGCATTGCATTCTTTCTGCACAAGACATGGATTTGGGCCTCAGTTTTGAATATTTGAACTCTGCTGTATGTGATGTGTTTTATGAATGTTCCTTGCACTACAAATTACTCATCTCACACCGAACTGCAAAAGAAAGTGTATTATGATAAACAAGAACTGAGAAGTCTTTTTTATTAATGCATCAAAGTATTATCTCCAGAGGGAGTTACTTTCATATTAATGTTCAGTATTTAATATAAATTCACAGCATGAAGACTACCTCAGATGGGTAGAGTTTCTCTGATGTATATCTGATTGCCCATACGTAATTTGAACATCTACAGAACATGAAGGCCCTAATCAAAGAATAATTAATATGTTGATAAGGAATTACATTTTGTTCTACTTACCTGCATAATTCAGAGAGAAAGTTTATGATGAAAACATCTATCTTTTGGGGTATTGTTTACATTTGCACTCAAATTATCACATGAAGCATTCTCCTGCATTCCATAGTGCCTTTCATCTGCCGAGCTCTAATTACTGTCTGACCAATTAACTTCAGTACCACACACATGCAAACCACATTGAGTATTGTGGAAAATCTAAGCAAGGCATTGAAGTCGGAAATTTGACCTCCAGTTTAGGACACTGAGCTTGAAAACCCTGACTTCCAGAGACATTAAATCTTTGTATTTAATTGGAGTTATGAATACCCATGAGAGCTGAAACTAATGGTCAGACCAGCACTACATCCTCTTGAGAGTACTCTGAATATCAGGGCGCTCCAGAGACCTGTACATCTTGTATGCTGCTTGAGTTCAGACTGTCTGCAAATCTCCCCTAGCCTTGCAAGAGATGACATTTTTCAAAACCTTGCAAGGACAGAGGGTAGCTGCAAGCTACATGTGGTGGGGTCCATCTGCTATATCCAAATTCAAACCAGATCTCAAGGGCAGAGTACCAGAAAAAACACCTTGGGCAATTTATGTGCAATGAAGAATCATACCTTGTGTACAGACTGAAGAATTTACTGCTCTAGTGATTAAAGCATTAGCAATCTAATAAAAGTGTTTGTCCAGCTACAAAGATAATAACACTTATAATTCCAAGTATAAAGTTATGGCAAGTTTCCAGTAGTGGCACAGTTGGAATTGATACATATATACTTCCTATTAGCTGTTCCTCTCCCTGGTGTTATTCTTGCCCTTCCTGTGACTTTCTGGGTTCAAAAATCAATAATGCTAGTTTTCCTCAAGATGAAAAGAGCTGTAGAGGAGCTTACAGAAAATCTTCATCTGAAATTCTCCACTAAGAAAAGTATGATGTTGCTGTTGGAGATATTCTCCCCCTTACTCTTGGGTCAGTTCAGGGTTATTTTTATACACTTCTTGAAATAGTCAGAGAATCACTGAATGGCTGAGGTAGGAAGGCACATCTGGAGGTCATCTTGTCCAACCCAATTGCTCAAGCAAGGCCACCTAGCCAGCTGCCTAGGACTGTGTCCTGGTGGCTTTTGAATATCTTCAAGGATGACGCCACCACCAGCTCCCTGAGGAACACATACCAGTGCTTACAGGAAAGAAGTGTTTTCTGATGTACAGATCATGATCTGTGTGTCAATGTGTTCCCCTTGCCTGTCACTGGGCACCACTGAGAATGTCCTGGCTCTGCCCTCTTTGCACCCTCCCTTCAGATATTTATACAAATGAGATTCTGCTGAGGCTTCTCTTCCCCTGGTTGAACAGTCACAGCTCTCTCAGCCTTTCTTCATCTCTCAGGTGTTCCAGGCTCTTAATCATCTTCATAGCCCTGTGCTGGACTCATTCCAGTAAATCTATTTTCATTTTACTGGGGAACCTGTAACTGGACCCACCACACCAGAAGTGGCCTCACCAGTGCTCAGAAAAGGGTAAGAATCACCTCTCGCAGCCTTCTGCCACCCCTCCTAGTGCAGCCCAGCTTTTCTGTCTGCCTTCCGTGGCAGAAGAGCACATGGCTGCTTGTGTTGATGCTGGTGTCCACCAGGCCCCCAGCTTGTTTTCTGCAAAGCTGCTTTTTAGTCTTTGGGCTCTTTCACTCTTCAAAAATAGTGATTCAGTAGAAGAATATGACAGGGATATATAACATGAATAGGTACTTATAGCTGCACTGTTTCACTGACTACTTATTAATAGTGTCTATAGGTATTGGACTTTCAATGGTGCATTGCAAAAATCTCTTTATAACACATCTGGGTAGCGAGTGAGCATACACTTGGAAGTTTTCTAAATACCAGCTGGACTCAACATTTCCCTTTTCAGTGTGAGCTCAGCAGCTATTTCAATCTTCAGGCCACTCTTTGGTCCATAGTATGTGGAAGTTTAGATGCTGCATAGATCTCCTAGCCTGGGAACTCAAAGGCAGAAACTTGTAAAAGAAGAGTGTCTTTTCAAAGTTTGTCCTATAGTGACTCTATGAG
The DNA here is from genome assembly GCA_013397935.1 of Dasyornis broadbenti. Lineage (NCBI taxonomy): Eukaryota > Metazoa > Chordata > Aves > Passeriformes > Dasyornithidae > Dasyornis > Dasyornis broadbenti. Next base: position 832,802 of record VZRN01002384.1, on the reverse strand, counting down.
TCACCAGAAGTTCTGAAATAGGTCCCATGTGATCTATTTCAAAAGAGATTGTTACCTCTTCTCTACCTATTTGATAATGTTCCTTCCACATTAAAAATGCTATATACTTCATTTAGAGTATTTAAAGACTCACATTTTCCAGATCTTTATCCAAACACATTTTTCCAGTGGGCATACAGTGCTCATGTATCAGAGCTCTGTTAATTCTCAAGTCAGCAGTTCTCAGCTTTTGAGTGACAGTCCAAAATAGGTGGGAAGGGCAGTGTGGTAATGAAGAATGGATGGGTGGTATTCTGTACTGCAAGTGTGTATGAAGCCAAGACTCATGGGGGCTGTCAGAAGGCAAGAAAAGCAATATAAATCCTAATGGGGAAGGAGGGGATGTGGAGGGAACCAAGTTCTTAATCACTTTTGTCCATTAGCAATACCAGAGTATTTTTCTCAAGACTAAATGGAGGAGACCCTGATGTCCTTGTCAGCTCCCAATATATATATCTTATGTGAATTTTATCTATCTCATAAATCCTGTTAGTGGTTTCAGCTGGATAAAGTATTCTCCTTGTTTCTTGTCAAACTGCTGCAGCATTCTTTTGTGCAGCTGCCGCATTTCATCCTAATGCAGCTGCATTTCACCCAGGGATGAAGTGATCCCTATATATAACTTTCTCTTCAGTTTTTGTAACTGTTTAAAGTGCCGCAAGATGAGATGTGGGTTGCAAGCTATTCTTTTATCAGTGTCATCACAAAGTGCTGCATTGTACAAATCAATTGTATGCTAAGAAGAAAAATGGTTTCGAAGTGATACTTGAAGATAGAGATTTTTGGGGTTAGGAGGGATTTAAAATCCTGTTTCAGGAATTTGAAAGGAAGATGGCAAAAAATGGGAAACAAACTAGCATGGAGTAAAGTTGTGTGAACTGCGTGGGCATGTGGGACAGTGGGTAGCAAAGATGTCAGAGAAATGAATGACAGAAGTTTGTTTTAAGTGACTTCAGAGTGGAAGACATGGAGAGGAAAGGAGAAAGGGAAACCAGTAGTAAATAGCAATTACGATGATGATAAGGAGCAACCAAAAAATCTCAAGGGTGCACTGAAAGGAGGATCTGAATCTCTTGTTTTTATCACATAACTGGGCCGTTTAACATGGATGGGATTTTCAACGTCGGTTTGTTCTGTTAAACATCTTTGCAGTGTTATTAATGTTATGTCTGAAACTTTCAAATGTTAAGACAACTTGGTGTCCAAATCTCATTGCATTCTTATGTTTAGATGCCTTATGGTGCTGTACAGCCTGTCACCAGAAGGAGCTCCTCGAAAGTCTGCTAATGGGAGAATTCCCCATGGAGTTGATTTTATGCTAGACTTCTAGGAACAGCTGCCTAGTAGGATGGCTAATTGCTCTGAAGTGGGCATCCCTCAGGATATTTCTTACTCCTAAGATCTTTATTGTGTCCCTGCATCCCTTCTGGCTTGCTGTGCTGGCTGCTTCAGTGGCCCCTGCAAGCCACCTCTCTGCTTAAAGAGCTTGTGGAGTGTAGCACATTGTACAAAGGTCTCCCCTGCACTGCAAACTTTGATTTCCCTGTTGCTGCTTGCACAGCCACCTTCTTGTTATTTGCATGAGGAAACTCTTTGGGTTGTACACCTAGCTCTGATGATATCTAGATGTAAAAAATATTAATGCAGACACTGTTCCCAGACCTGTAAAGTTTTGTGCTTGATGAACCTGCTATAAGTCTCAGATCTACCAGTTATACCAGTATCCCATTAATTTGGGAAAGGAATTCAGGATAATGCTTTCACCCAAAGGGGACTTAGCTTCCTAACTCTTTGCTGGAATAACAGACCTTTCTTCTTGGGAAATGCAGCCTTGCTGAAGAAAAAAGGTTGATGAGAAGTCTCCCAACTGGGCTGTGCAGATTTGGTTGCAGCAGGGAACAAAATAATTGTTGTAGTCATTGAAAGAAACTTGTTATACTGTCCTGGACTACGTCTGAGTAAGAGAAATGTCAGTAGCTAAGAAGGAAAAGCCGTATAAGGGATCATCTAACTGGGAAAAAGCATTTTCATGACACCGTTTTTAGTTTGGTTTTGTTTATTCCATTTTGGAGAATTCTTTTCCAAATCTGTGGTGGTAGCATTGAGTAGTCAAATAAGGTTCCAGCTCCAACTCGTCTCCTGACAGCAGTGTCCTTTGGCAATTAATTTTATAGATTGTGTTTTTAAAAATCTCTGTCAGTTCAGATTGCCTTCCTTCTTTTTTATTCCTCCTTTTTTATTAATGTCCCAGCCCTTGTGCTGTGTGTAGAGTGAATAGTAGTTCCCAATTTCCTGTTTTTGTGTTACCCCTGATTTTATACCCTTTTAGCATAATCCTTCCTTATTCATCTGCTCTCCAAGGTAAACCGTCACACTCTTTTAATCTCTCAGCATAAGAGAGTTGTTTTTTTGTTCATGTCCATAAAAAATCAGGCTTCTCACTTTCAACTTCTCTAAGAGCATGAATGGACATCATCTGACTATTATTCACCAAGTGTAGAGAATCACACGTAAAGAAACTACTCATGAGTTTGAAAGATCTTTTTCTATTGACATTTAAATTATATTCAGCCACAGTAGTTTAAAAGGTCCATATTTTATTGTTATATTACTGGTACCACAATATTCCACGAAAGGTTAAGGACCATTAAAATAACACTTTGACAGTTTTATTTGTCCCTTCCTTGAAAAACATAACCTTGTCTCTAATAGTAATTATATGGCATGATATAAAATAATTCCAATGAAATTCCACTTTTGAAAACCTTATTATCAGGATTTATGGAAGATTATGCACCATAGTGCAGTAAAACATAAATTCATTGTATGCTTATGGCTTATTTTATTTATTATATATTTGTACTATAAATGGTAATTTTACAGCTGCATGGTACAATTGCTGTTGCATTAATACTGGAATTGTCCTGGAAGAGTCCTACATAGTGGAAGGGAATGGGGTAAACCATTAGACCTGTACCTAAAAGCATTCCTGTAATGCAATTCTCAGGAAATTATGCGAAAAAATTAAATAACTTAAGAGACACCAATATCCTCTGCACAGAAATGGATGCCATCCTACCAATAAAGTTTTAGAATTTCTGCTTTTAAGGAATTCTGGTAGGTACAATGCAATGTGAAAAGTTACTGAAAATTGTATCCGTCTTTATTAAATTGCATGGGGCTTTTTCCCTAGGCAATATGACAAGTTTTTAATTTTTCCATGCTCTACACCAACTGCTTGCACTAGTGAAGTGAGATGAGAATACCGTAATTAAGGTATTAAACCTGCTCCTTGCAAGCTGTAGATCATGGAATCATAAAATCATAAAATGGCTTTGGTTGGAAGGGACGTTAAGGTTACAACCCCCAGCTGTGGGCAGGGACACCTTTCCCTAGACCACGTTACTCAGATGTGAACTCTTGTTTTGCTGTGAATTTCCTGTGTGACTTGAAAAGTCATCTTTTCTCGTATTTACAAATAAATTCCCGTTCTTTCCAATTTAGCACCTTTACATCCTCCTGCAATCTAAAGCTCTGAAGAAGCTCTGCAAATACCCCTCAGTGGAAACCTATCAGCCTTTAGTGTTACATCGTGGCTGAGGGATGGTAGAGTGATGCATTTAAGTGTCAGAAGTTTGGAATTTGGATTGTCCAGACCAGATTTCTAAGCGTAATAGTAACTAAGGGGTGACGCAGCCCTATTTTTATGGCCAGATAAGTGTCACGCACCTAATTCCCATCAACCTTACCTCTAACCTGCTTATGTACTTCTGAAGTACTTTAAACTCCTGTCGTGGTTTAGCTTGGCCCAGGTTTTTCTAGTGGGAGGGGGGCCACAAAGATGGCTCCTCGGTGAAGCTTCTCGAAGCCTTCACCATGTCCAGCTCTGAGGTGATGGACATGCTGCTGGCCAAGCCTGGGCCAATTAGAGATGCTGGTTACGCCTCTGTGAAAAACATATTTAAGAAGAAATCAAAACAATGGGTGCACGCACTTTTCCTTAGCCAGAGGAGGAGGAGTAGGTGAGAGTATGTGAGGGAAAACAACATGGAGAGACCAAGGTCAGTGGAGAAGGAGGGGAAGGGGAAGCTCCAGGCGCCGGAGCTCTGCAGCCTCTGCAGGCCGTGGTGAGGCCCATGGTGAAGCAGGGGGTGCCCCTGCAGCCCATGGGGGCCCACGGGAAATGCTGAGATCCACT